>JAXIVJ010002321.1:10000-112421 GCA_036785665.1 Chirona hameri
AGCTCTGCGTCTCCTTCCAGCCACCGTTTCCGGCGCGCCGAGACGGGCGCCATTTTCGCCGCTGGTACGCCATCATCGCCGCATCCGGCGCGGCGACCGCGCCAGCGACGCCCTAATTGAGACGGCGATGGACAGCCATTCCATTTGCGACAGGCGCGTCTTATTCGCCGTTTGTTACACAAATCACTTCCTGTCGGCGGCCGCTGTGTCGCCGTCGGTTTACGAGCCGCGGCGAATCGACGACATTGTGATGGTAATCGGAGGCGGCGGCGGTCGGCGGCAACACATGAGTCGCCGCCCGCCGACGGGCGATCGGCATGGCGAGCAGGCAGATAGGCGAGCAAAGAGAGGAAGAGAGGAGCTGTGGGACAGAGGGGGGAACCGCTGGCCGGAGAGAGGAGGATACGGGGAAGGAGAGAGAGAAGCAATGGGACGGAGAGCAGGGAGGAGAGAGGAGTTGTGGGACGGAGAGCAGGGAGGACAGAGGAGCTGTGGGGCGGAGAGCAGGAAGGACAGAGGAACTGTGGATGGAGAGCAGGGAGGACGGAAGAGTTGTGGGACGGAGAGCAGGGAGGACAGAGGAGTTGTGGGACGGAGAGCAGGGAGGACAGAGGAGCTGTGGGGCGGAGAGCAGGAAGGACAGAGGAACTGTGGGATGGAGAGCAGGGAGGACGGAGGAGTTGTGGGACGGAGAGCAGAAAGGATGGAGGAGCTGTGGGCGGAGAGCAGGGAGGACAGAGGAACTGTGGGGCGGAGAGCAGGGAGGACAGAGGAACTGTGGGACGGAGAGCAGGGAGGACAGAGGAACTGTGGGGCGGAGAGCAGGAATGACAGAGGAACTGTGGGGCGGAGAGCAGGGAGGACAGAGGAACTGTGGGGCGGAGAGCAGGGAGGACAGAGGAACTGTGGGGCGGAGAGCAGGGAGAAGAGCAGGGCGGAGAGCAGGGCGGAGAGCAGGGCGGAGAGCAGGGCGGAGAGCAGGGCGGAGAGCAGGGCGGAGAGCAGGGAGGACAGAGGAACTGTGGGACGGAGAGCAGGGAGGACAGAGGAACTGTGGGACGGAGAGCAGGGAGGACAGATGAACTGTGGGCGGAGAGCAGGGAGGACAGAGGAACTGTGGGACGGAGAGCAGGGAGGACAGAGGAACTGTGGGGCGGAGAGCAGGGAGGGCAGAGGAACTGTGGGGCGGAGAGGAGGGGGGACAGAGGAACTGTGGGGCGGAGAGCAGGAAGGACAGAGGAACCGTGGGGCGGAGAGCAGGGCGGAGAGCAGGTAGGACAGAGGAACTGTGGGACGGAGAGCAGGGAGGAAAGAGGATATGTGTGGCGGAGAGCAGGGAGGGCAGAGGAGTTGTGGGATGGAGAGCAGGGAGGACAGAGGAATTGTGGGGCGGAGAGCAGGACGGAGAGCAGGGAGAACAGAGGAACTGTGGGGCGGAGAGCAGGGAGGACAGAGGAACTGTGGGACGGAGAGCAGGGAGGGCAGAGGAACTGTGGGGCGGAGAGCAGGGAGGACAGAGGAACTGTGGGGCGGAGAGCAGGGAGGACAGAGAAACTGTTGGGCGGAGAGCAGGACGGAGAGCAGGGAGGGCAGAGGAACTGTGGGGCGGAGAGCAGGGAGGACAGAGGCACTGTGGGACGGAGAGCAGGGAGGAAAGAGGATCTGTGGGGGCGGAGAGCAGGGAGGGCAGAGGAGTTGTGGGACGGAGAGCAGGGAGGACAGAGGAACTGTGGGGCGGAGAGCAGGGAGGACAGAGGAACTGTGGAATGGAGAGCAGGGAGGACAGGAACTGTGGGGCGGAGAGCAGGGAGGACAGAGGAACTGTGGGACGGAGAGCAGGGAGGACAGAGGAACTGTGGAATGGAGAGCAGGGAGGACAGGAGCTGTGGGGCGGAGAGCAGGGAGGACAGAGGAGTTGTGGAATGAGAGCAGGGAGGACAGAGGTGCTGTGGGGTGGAGAGAAGGGAGGACAGAGGAGCTGGGGGCGGAGAGCAGGGAGGACAGAGGAACTGTGGGACGGAGAGCATGGAGGACAGAGGAACTGTGGGGCGGAGAGCAGGGGGGACAGAGGAACTGTGGAATGGAGAGCAGGGAGGACAGGAGCTGTGGGGCGGAGAGGGAGGGCAGAGGAGCTGTGGGACGGAGAGCAGGGAGGACAGAGGAGTTGTGGAATGAGAGCAGGGAGGACAGAGGTGCTGTGGGGCGGAGAGAATGGAGGACAGAGGAGCTGGGAGCGGAGAGCAGGGAGGACAGAGGAACTGTGGGACAAAGAGCAGGGATGACAGAGGAGCTGTGGGACGGAGAGCAGGGAGGACAGAGGAACTGTGGGGCGGAGAGCAGGGAGGACAGAGGAGCTGTGGGACGAAGAGCAGGGAGGACAGAGGAGCTGTGGGGCGGAGAGCAGGGAGGGGAGATGAACTGTGGGGCGGAGAGCAGGGAGGACAGAGGAACTGTGAGACGGAGAGCAGGGAGGAGAGCAGGGAGGACAGAGGATCTGTGGGGCGGAGAGGAGGGAGGACAGAGGTGCTGTGGGGCGGAGAGCAGGGCGGACAGAGGATCTGTGGGACGGAGAGCAGGGAGGACAGAGGAACTGTGGGACGGAGAGCAGGGAGGACAGAGGAACTGTGGGGCGGAGAGCAGGGAGGGCAGAGGAGCTGTGGTGCGGAGAGCAGGGAGGACAGAGAAGCTGTGAGACGGAGACAGGCACGTTACACGTATGGAAAATGCAGTATGACAGGTATGGCATGGGCCATACCAACTTTTAGAAGCTGGAGTTAGCAAACTGACATCAACTTTGGAACCAGCGACACCAATTTGGAATCAGCTATACCAACTTGGAATATTGTTTTAAGCTCAAGACCTGGAACTCTTAAACAAATTGCGCCGCGGAGCTGCGCGAAATGTGTTAGTCTTATGCCCTGAATATGCTTTCTCATCAATGCGTCGCATTGCTTATGGTGCGGACCTATACAAATGCTATTGTGCGTTCAAAATAGCGGTAAAAAAGGTGATAAAGTGAACTATTTTGCCCAATTATATAGGAAAGTAGTAACATAACATAAATGCGCCGAGAAACGGACCGTTTTTTTCTTCTAACCTGCATATAATTTAATTTGTAGTTAAATTGCGCCACAGAGCGGCGCAAAAAAAGAGTTGTATTCCCTGGACAACTGCATTCTTACTGTTGATAGGCCCAGGGTCCCTTCAGATCGTCTAGGGGCCCCTCCGACCTTTTCAACGCCCTGCTGATCTGTTCAGGGACTCATCAGGGATCCGCGAAAAGACATGATGTGGAGTGGGTGATATATATTAAATACAAAGAGGGACTACTATACAAGAAAAATTGAAATCGGAGCTTCAGGGCATATTGTAACACCCTTCGTTAGCGATTAAGAGGCATTCGGTAACATGTCATTGCTCGTCTTAAAGATGAACAATGACCTGTTACCGAATGCCTCTTAATCGCTGACGAAGGGTGTTACAATATAACTGAAAGGTCCGATTGTATGTTTTTCTTGTGGAGTCAATCCTCTTTATATTTAATCTTCATATGGGATCTCTACGTGCTTTGGCCCTTTCTGGTCTGATCAGGGACTCCTCTGACCCTCCAAGAAGCCCCTCTTGTGTGTCAAGGGGCCATTCAGCCTGTTCAGAGATCCTTCCGACCAGGCCAGGCTAGGGACTGAACTGGCTGTTTTGTCGCCATGCCGTCATGCTCAGGGGCCCCTCCGACTTGCCCAAGGGCCCCTTCCAGTCTGGCTAGGAACTCATCCAGCATGTTCAAGGGCCCTTCCGACCGGCCCAGGGACCTTTTTGGTCTATCCAGGGGCCCCTCTGACTTGCCCAGGAGCCCCTCCGATCTGCCCAGCGACTCTTCCGGTCGGACTGCGCTGGCTGCTTTGTCGCCCTGCCGACATGTTCAAGGGGCCCTCCGACCTGCCCTGGGGCCCTCCGTGCTGGCTAGGGGCCAATTCGGCATGATCAGGGGCCCTTCTTACCCGCCCAGGGCCCCTCTGGTCTGTCCAGGGGCCCTCCAGCCTTCTAAGCGGGTTCTTCCGACCTGGCAAGGGACTGTGCTGGCTGCTTTGTCGCCTTGCGACATGCTCCGAGGACCCTCCGACCTGCCCTGGGGCCCCTCCGTGCTGGCTAGGGGCCATTCGGCATGTTCAGGGCCCATCCTGACCCACCTAGGGGCCCTTTCGGTCTGGTCAGGGGCCCTTTGACCTGCACAGGCGCCCTTTGACCTGCACAGGGGCCCTTTGCACTTCCCAGGGGCCCTCTGGGGTCTGTCCAAGAGCCCTCCGACTTGCTCAGGTGCCCTTATGACCTGGCAAGGGACTGTGCTGGCTGCTTTGTCGCCCTGCCGACATTTGCTCAGGGGCCTCTCGACTTGCCCAGGGGCCCTTCTGTGCTGGCTAGGGGCCCATTCGACGTGTTCAGGGGGCCCTCTTACCCGCTTAGGGGTCCTTTCGGTCTGGGCAGGGGCCCCTCTGACATGCACAGGGCTATTGTGAACGTCCAAGGGGCCCTCTGGTCTTTCAGAGAGGGTCCTGGTGGCCCTTGGACCTCTGAAGTGCTCTAAACTCTCTAAAGACCACGCTTCACGTGGATCTAAAGACCACGCCCATGATACCGCGTTTCGCGCGGTTTCGTCGGCCCTTTTCGGCGCGCTGTTTGCGCCGAAAAGGGCCCTCCTGGTCTCCAGAAGGGGGGGGGGGGGGGGCGGCGGACCGAAAAGGGCCCTCCTGGTCTCCAGAAGGGGGGGGGCACCGCATCCGCCGCCCCCCCCCCCCCGGCTACGTGCCTGGACGGAGAGCAGGGCGGGACAGGGACTGTGTGATGGAGAGCAGGGAGGACAAAGGAACTGTGGGGCGGAAAGCAGGGAGGACAGAGGAGCTGTGGGACGGAGAGCAGGGAGGACAGAGGAACTGTGGGAAGGAGAGCAGGGAGGACAGAGGAACTGTGGGACGGAGAGCAGGGAGGACAGAGGAACTGTGGGATGGAGAGCAGGGAGGACAAAGGAACTGTGGGGCGGCGAGCAGGGAGGACAGCGGAACTGTGGGGAGGAGAGCAGGGAGGACAGAGGAACTGTGGAACGGAGAGCAGGGAGGACAGAGGAACTGTGGGATGGAGAGCAGGGAGGACAAAGGAACTGTGGGGCGGAGAGCAGGGAGGACAGAGGAACTGTGGGATGGAGAGCAGGGAGGACAGAGGAGCTGTGGGACGGAGAGCAGGGAGGACAGAGGAACTGTGGGACGGAGAGCAGGGAGGACAGAGAAACTGTGTGATGGAGAGCAGGGAGGACAAAGGAACTGTGGGGCGGAGAGCAGGGAGGACAGTGGAACTGTGGGGAGAGCAGCAGGGAGGACAGAGTAACTATGGGGCGGAGAGCAGGGAGTACAGATGAACTGTGGGGCGTAGCGCAGGGAGGACAGAGGAACTGTGTGACGGAGAGCAGGGAGGACAGATGAACTGTGGGGCGGAGAGCAGGGAGGAGAGCAGGGAGGTCAGAGGAACTGTGGGACGGAGAGCAGGGAGGACAGAGGAAATGTGGGGCGGAGAGCAGGGAGGACAGAGGAACTGTGGAACGGAGAGCAGGGAGGACAGAGGAACTGTGGGGCGGAGAGCAGGGAGGACAGATGAGCTGTGGGACGGAGATCAGGGAAGACAGATGAACTGTGGGGCGGAGAGTAGGGAGGACAGAGGAACTGTGGGACGGAGAGCAGGGAGGACAGAGGAACTGTGGGACGGATAGTAGGGAGGACAGAGGAACGGATTTTAGTTGAGGCGATTTTCCACAGGCCTCTGCCCAAACACGAGAGCAGGGAGGACAGATTAACTGTGGGGCGGAGCGCAGGGAGGACAGAGGAACTGTGGGGCGGAGAGCAGGGAGGAGAGCAGGGAGGACAGAGGAACTGTGGGACGGAGAGCAGGGAGGACAGAGGAAATGTGGGGCGGAGAGCAGAGAGGACAGAGGAACTGTGGAAAGGAGAGCAGGGAGGACAGAGGAACTGTGGGGCGGAGAGCAGGGAGGACAGATGAGCTGTGGGACGGAGAGCAGGGAAGACAGATGAACTGTGGGTGCGGAGAGTAGGGAGGACAGAGGAACTGTGGGACGGAGAGCAGGGAGGACAGAGGAACTATGGGACGGAGAGTAGGGAGGACAGAGGAACTGTGGGACGGAGAGCAGGGAGGACAGAGGAATTGTGGGTCGGAGAGCAGGGAGGACAGGGGAGCTGTGGAATGAGAGCAGGGAGGACAGAGGAACTGTGGGGCTTAGAGCAGGGCGGAGAGCAGGGAGGAGAGGAACTGTGGGACGGAGAGCAGGGATGACAGAGGAACTGTGGGGCGGAGAGCAGAGAGGACAGAGGAACTGTGTGGCGGAGAGCAGGGAGGACAGAGGAACTGTGGGACGGAGAGCAAGGAGGACAGAGGAACTGTGGGACGGAGAGCAGGGAGGACAACAGAGGAATTGTGGGTCGGAGAGCAGGGAGGACAGAGGAGCTGTGGAATGAGAGCAGGGAGGACAGAGGAACTGTGGGGCGGAGAGCAGGGAGGACAGAGCTGTGGAACGGATTGATTGATTGACCCTGGTTGCTTTAACAAATAACTTATTTGGCTGTTCCAGCACCCTCAACCAGATTAGGTTGGGACTTAATTTTCTCCACCGGTCGTTCCCGGTCCCGCGCCTCAACTAAAATCGTTTGATATCAGTGATAAATTGTACTGCTGTTGCTGGACGTTCATCACATGACACCACGCAGCCCGCCATCTATGAAAATACATCTAATATAGATGGCAGCACATGGTGGACCATCCAACGAAATTCACAATGTGCTTCCACACTGGACAGGTGCCGCATCGCCGGGACCACGTTCTAGAACATCGTCACATATGCTTGTAAGATAAGAAGATAGGCTAGGAAGGAAATGTAGGTACTTACATTTGCAGAATGCGACGTGCGGTGATTGTTCAAATTTTAGGAATCCTTTATATGTTAGGAATCCTTTATATGTTAGGAATTTTAGGAATCCTTCCGATAGTACTCATAGTTCATGCCAGCATGCAACAGCAGTTGGAAATAAGGAATGAAGGAATATTCGGTACAATGCTTCAGAGATTAAATTATGTTGAACACTTTTGCCCAATCACAACTTACACCGTAAAAAAATCACAATCCAATAAGATGTCTAATAATGCAAACATATGGCAAATATAATATTTGTGCAGCTTGTCGGACAAACATGCCCCTAAAGCGCGATATTAAACATTCGGGGCCACATAATAAACACAGGTCACACCAGTATTTATCCTATCGAGGGTAAACTGACGAAATATCAGAGAAACTGTACTGAACACTATATAATGACACGGCAGATGGAAAAAGCACCTAAAAAGAAACGGCGTAACCGTATACAATGAGATGTTTTCATCATTTTTACGCCAGAGCACATGTTGCATGTCATTTATTTCGGATGAGTGCGACCCATTGGTCATGTACATTCCTACACATGCGCAGTTCACTGTGCGATTTTGCAATCAGGGCCATAGCTCCACCGGAGTTCGAACACGGTCTCCCCACGTCCAACGACTAAGCCCGGCTTTTACACACATTATCCTCACACATTATACTGAGCAGATAAACAAGCATACTCTCTTTATACAAATACAAGCATGTATGCATGACTATATTCGAAGCACAAAAACAAGTAAGCATACAATGTCACTGTCTTTTGAAAATACATTTAAGCTGTGTGAAATACATATCCTCCATCACCAGCTATACTTACCAACGATATGAACATTACGATACACCAGCAGACTCACTAACCTTCATGCTATTGTTCTGTGAACTGTCTCCCACGACGTATATGACAATTCAGACCCCTCGCACATTTCGAGATCGTCAGCCCAGGTCGTATGCCTCCAACCGTACCCCTCCCGGGCCCCCCACGCTGTACTCCACATACGCGCCACCCTCTAAACGTGAGTCACAGAGTTACGCGGCACGACCTGCAACTGTCGCGGCACCCTCTAAACGTGAGTCACAGAGTTACGCGGCACGACCTGCAACTGTCGCGGCACCCTCTAAACGTGAGTCACAGAGTTACGCGGCACGACCTACAACTGTCGCGGCACCCTCTAAACGTGAGTCACAGATTCACGCGGAACGACCTGCAACTGTCGCGGCACCCTCTAAACGTGAGCCACAGAGTTACGCGGCACGACCTGCAACTGTCGCGGCACCCTCTAAACGTGAGTCACATAGTTACGCGGCACGACCTGCAACTGTCGCGGCACCCTCTAAACGTGAGTCACAGATTTACGCGGAACGACCTGTAACTGTCGCGGCACCCTCTAAACGTGAGTCACAGAGTTACGCGGAACGACCTACGACTGTCGCGGCACCCTCTAAACGTGAGTCACAGATTTACGCGGAACGACCTGCAACTGTCGCGGCACCCTCTAAACGTGAGTCACAGAGTTACGCGGCACGACCTACAACTGTCGCGGCACCCTCTAAACGTGAGTCACAGAGTTACGCGGCACGACCTACAACTGTCGCGGCACCCTCTAAACGTGAGTCACAGAGTTACGCGGCACGACCTACAACTGTCGCGGCACCCTCTAAACGTGAGTCACAGAGTTACGCGGCACGACCTACAACTGTCGCGGCACCCTGAGAAGTTCAGCGTTCAGCTCAGCACAGCCGGCGCTCAGCTCAGCACAGCTCAGCACAGCCGGCGTTCAGCTCAGCACAGCCGGCGCTCAGCTCAGCACAGCTCAGCACAGCCGGCGCTCCAGCTCAGCCAGCATCTCCGCCACCTGCTGCGCGTGTTGTGCGCTGTGGCTGCGCGCGCACCGCTGCAGCAGCAGCGCCTCCCGGTCGCTCAACACGGCTGCCAGTAGCCCAAGGCGCCGCTCGGCGCCCAGCAGCGGCGCGCGAGGCCACACCAGCTGGCGACACAGGTTGCTGACGTTGTCGCTGACTTCTGCACGACAGCGGCCGAGGGTCGTATCGCACGTACCGCGGCAGTCGAAAAAGTCACAGTCAGCGTCGGTGGCGCAGGCGGTCTCCGTCTGGGTGGCGGCCATCTTCTTTGCGCTGAACGCCGCGTCGAGATCGACGAAACGCAGCAGGCCGTCTTCTGCGGCGCCGAAGTGGCCCCACTGCAAGTCGCAGAGGTGGAGCGGCGGGTCGTAGGACAGGCGGAGGAGGTAGCGGAGGATGCGTGCCGCACTGCGCGCCACGTGACACGTGTCCGTGAAAGCGGGCAGCAGGTCTAAAAGAGGTCTGTCCAGAAGTAGTGTAACATGCTGCACCACATACACGTCACCGCACGTGCCAAGCACGGCCGGGAACAGCTTGAGATGGCGGTGGAGCTGCATCAGCTTGAATTCGTCATTGTGAGCAAACCTCACAATCTGCTCCAGGACTGGTCTGTTGGGTTCTCTGAAGAGGGATGTGCAGTTCTGCCAAGGCCACAACAGGTTCAGGATGTCTTGGTTGTCTTTTCCATTCAGTTCAAAGGTCACCAGACCTTGAAGCAAGTCTTGGAAGGATTCTTGTGACTCATCTTCACCCAAAGGTAGCAGTGACTGCATATATTCGCTGCTTAACATAGGAATATCCTTGTGCTTGAGAACCACCTTTTCATTCTTTGTCACAGTGCCTCTGACTAGATCTTTGGAAGCATGGAACAGATAGCAATCTGTGTTGAGGGCAGAACAAACAACGTGACACATGTTTCCAACTGGTTCTTCTGCCTTGCACTGAGACTCAATTACTGAGCTTCCGCTATCCATCCAGCATTTGAAAGCTGGCAATTGTAAAAATGCAATTCCTATGGCTATTAATAACCATAGGATAGCACATTTTAATTTACACCCCATCTTTGAAAATGTTTCATAAACAAAATGTCTGGTTTATATACTGCCACTATTTGTGTGAATTACTGCATTAGTTTTCCACTTGAGCATGGAGTACAAATTGTGATTAGGATAGTTTCTCCATATGCCAACCCGTCCAAAAATGGTTTGTTAAATAAATAATATTTCTACCTTTGCTCTTTTATTAAGTTCCAAAACGAATCTTCGAATTTGTATTTTGCAATGGACCTTCATGCAAAACTGAAGGAATCAATAGCTCCTAATATTTGGACTATCAGCATTGAAGCAGTTAACACTGTTGCACCAATATACTTCAGGCCAAAGATTCCAATGGGCAGCTGAAAAAGTCATAGCAGAAGTCAAAAGCATGACAGATCATAATTGGAATTTTAAAATGTAAAACAAATGTCACATTGGTAGGTCTATGCCAGGATTGTGGTCTTGTTTCAGTTTAACTTTTCATAGAACACTTTTTTTGAAACTGACAGGTTGATAAGGTTAATACAAATTTGATGGCATAATATCCTGTAAACACCCAAACAAGAAGTTTCATGCATAGGAAAAATGACATCTGTGGCTGGATGAACCATTTTCAAACTTAATTTTTCACACACTTTTACATATTGTTAAGGAATTAACTACTTTAATGTCAGACATGCAGTAACCCCTGTCTTTTCATGCTTTTGGTGGTATAGTGCTGCTTTAGGGCACATAGGGTAAATACTGTGACATTTTACTTTCGTTTTTTAGTGTCAGTATCATACATTGCCAATAGCATGTCAATTTGGGTGTTAGGACCTGTATGGGCGGTGGACCCACACATTGTCCTTGTTTGAAAAATAAAATGTCAGAAAGAAAACTGACTGAAAAACAGAAGACAAAAAAGTTGAAATGGGGTCATGCCCCCACAGGCCCATCCAGTTGCAGATCCAGGATTCAGTCAAGGAGGGGGCCACATAGTAAAGTGGGCCCCCAGGCCTTGGTGTGCCCCCAGGCCTTGGTGCCCCCTCAGACCTTAGTAGGGCACCTCAACCATTGGTGGGCCCTTTTGATCTTGAAGACAAATGTAGGCGAGAATGGACCCTTTTAGTGCAAATATGCCTTTCACATGCCAAAATAGACCTCTGCAAACCATAATTGGCCATCTTCAAGCAAGAATGGGCCCTCTGGAGGTCAGAGTGGCCAAATTTACTTGCAATTTGTTTAAAAACGGAGTGAAATTCGTTTTGAGTCACTTCAATCGGCTATGGGCCCTCTCAGGCTATTGGGCCCTCTCAGGCTATTGGGCCCTCTCAGGCTATTGGGCCCTCTCAGACTATAGGGCCCTCTCAGACTATTGGGCCCCTTCGATGCTCAAGGGGGCATGGCCCCTGCTGCCCCCCCCTCTGGATCCGCCACTGGGCCCATCGGTTCTTACGCGTTGATGATGTACCTGCCGAGATGCTGATACGAGAGAAGTGATAACAAATAATAAAATAACAACATGTAAGATAAGAAGTTAAGGAATTACACTTTTGACCGAACAAATGTATAATTGAAGCACAATGTATAATTGAAGCACCTACAGTATAACGTTGTTTGCTGCAGCGCTCTTCCACCGCGCCTGACCACCGCCTGACCAAGCGAGCCGACCAAAACCTACCAGTATTCTATTTACCGTGAACCTACCGTAGCAGCGATATTTTTAAGTTTGTTGTTGACATGCGCAGCAAATGTATATCTGCGTCATGAATGTCTTATAAAAACACAATGACTATTTTTTATAGTTGCGGTTTCAATTATGAGCTCTTATTTTTCTTCAAGCCTCAAACTTAAATTATGTTTGTTTTCCGTTTAAAAATTCATTTGTTTAAGTAAAATGTATTGATGAGCTTAAATACTCAGAAATAAAAATGAATACATGTTTTACATTTCTTTAGACATCAGTCTTTGTGTAATACCATTCGCCATGAGATCATGCTGTTTGAATTCACCGTAGTTAATTTACATTTGATTTTATTACACAAATGTAGGCATCTAGGCATCAAAGTTTCTTTGTACTTGATCGAGATTGAGCAACCGAGGTCACTGGACGCCGGTCTCTGTGATAACCCTTGGATCGCCCGGGCTCCAGCGCGTTGGCGCGTATTTGATAATGGCGGCCCCAACGCACAGTAAAAAGAGGGTCTGCTACTACTATGACAGTAAGTATACGATAATATGCATGTCATCTACATTATTAATTGGTTTATTTATTGTAGAAAGGGTTCTTTTAGGTCTTTATTTGACTTCAACGCTTGCACATCTGCGCCACAATTGTCTCAAAACATTTTGAAGCTTACCGGGCTCATATAAACATAATACATATATTCTAGCTTTCATTAATAGTTTCTTTTGTTATTATGATCAAGTGCATGTTGTTTATAAAGTTATTCCTACAGGAGGTATGTAATCTCTGTAACTCATGTTTCACACTTAGGATTAATACATCTCATTCAAAATGTGTGGGCTGTGGTGCCCGTCATGGGTAATAGTTCCGTAATTCGCCTCCCCAGTTACTGGTGTTCTTGAAGTCCCTAATTGAAGAAGTGAGGGTCGTATTCTGCTTTAGCACACCTTTTTATAGGAAAATTGAATATTGTATACTAATTCTACATGTATGATTTCATCAGAACTGCACTCAAAACAGGGACATTCTCAGTACTTATCTGACAATAATTATTTTGATCACCTGTCAATCGCCTCAGCTGACCGCAACAACTCTGCCATTACCACTGAAATGTAAACAATGTGGGCTGTTTTGTGTGTGAAATGCGTCAGATATGTATCCAGCAAGGTCACTGCATTGGCACAGTGGCCGACCTTCGTTCTCTAATACATGTCCTCAGTCCTACGCTCCACCAGGAATGGAGGTTTAGTGAGAGCATCATGCATATATTTTTTGGTAGACAAAGAAGTGCCATATATAGATATTGCTTTGAAATTTGGTATGGGTATGGTCCATACTTGGTTCTCCAATATTTATTCTGTATAACTAACCTAACCTAGCCCCGCCATTAAGTCTGATTGGGATGAAACCTAAGATTCGCTTGTAGCCATTAAGTCTGGTCGGAACAAAACCTAAGATTCGCTTGTAGCCATTAAGTCCGATCAGGACAAAACCTAAGATTCCCTTGTAGCCATTAAGTCTGATTGGGACGAACCTAATATTCGCTTGTAGCCATTAAGTCTGGTCGAGACTAACCCTAAGATTCGCTTGTAGCCATTATGACTAAAAAGCAAATAGCCGCAGCGGGATTGAGCGTGATGGGGTTTAGTGATCGACCAGATACATGATGTCATATGATAGCCAGTATCTGACGCATTTATGCGCCAACGTTGTTTACATTTAGTACCACATGTGAGACGTCCAGCTGATCCAGACATCAGTAGGGAAGGACCTGGGGGTTCACATGGACTGTCATCTGAAGTTCCGAGAGCAGGCGGCTGCAGCCATCTCCAAGGCGTCGCACATCTTGGCAGTCCTCCATTCGATCCTTCAATGTCATCGACAAAACCACCCTGCTGTTGCTGTTCCGGGCGATGGTTCGACCTCATCTAGAATACGCCAATACGGTTTGGGGACCCTTTAACCAGGAAGACCAGAAGCGCATCGAGCGTGTGCAGAGGCGAGCCACAAGACTGGTCACCAGCATCCGTGACCGCCCGTACGTGGAGAGACTACGGGTCCTCTGCCGTCACTATATCATCATATCAGATCAGATACTGCCGTCGCTGTATCATCGTCGCCACCGTCGCAATAGGATCACGGTGTATCAGGTTCGGCGGCAGGGAGCTGACGTCGACGCGACGAAATTCTTCGCCGCTGCAACTACTGGTACCATCCGTGGCCACCAGTGGCAGCTGCTGAAGCCCAGGGCCGTCTTCCGGGTTCAACTTAACGCCTTCAGCGTGCGCGTAATCAACCAGTGGAACGCGCTGCCGCCCTCAGTGATCGACGCCCCCCAGCATCAACGCTGTCAAAGCTAGACTTGACGAACATTGGGCCCATGACATGTTCACCATCCACATCAACGACTGAGGGAGAGGATCTCACTAAGGAGCTCGGTATCATTCGGATCCGTGAGGCCAAGTGGCCTTTCTAAATTCCGCACTTTATAAGTATAAGTAAGTATAAGGTACTAAGGCTGTCATATGACATATGTATCTGGTCGACCACTAAACCCGTGCACGTTCTCACTAAACCTCCGTTCCTGGCGGAGCGCAGGACTTGTATTTGAGACCGAAGGTCGGGTGTGCAATGGCCGCCACCACGATGTGACCTTACTGAATACATATCTTGACATTGCACACAACAAAAGACAGCCCACGTTTAAATTTCAGTTGTAATGGCGGTCGGCTGAGGTAATTGACGGGTGATACAAATTATTATTGTTAGGTAAGTACTGAGAATATCCCTGTTTTGAGTTCAGTTCTAATAAAATTGGATGTGTAGAATTAGTATAAAATATTCAATTTTCCTATAAAAAGATGTGCAAAAGCGGAATATGACCGAAGAGTATTATTAGTACAGACAGAGAAGTACCAATAATACCAAAGCTATGGTGTCACCGGAATTGATACATGATCAGCCTGACCTAACCTTTACAGCAATTATGGTTGCAGGGACCCACGTTTAGAGCAATCCACTCACTGCGCTGCAGAACCTACTGGGGGTGACAACCCCGGACCCCCCAGACCATCTCGCAGACAGTCAAAGATAACCCACTTTTCAGTCTGTCATAATATTACTGTGAGCTGACTACTCTTCTTCTATTAGGGACCTCAAAAACACAATAAACTGGGGAAGGTGAATTACTGAACTAATACCCTGTCTTGTATCATTGTTGACATTTAATTGTTCTGGTTCACAACCAGCATGAAATTGCCTTGTTAAAGGGTCATGATCCTGATGATCTGTGCTGCATTGATCAGATATGAGGATCTAATATCAGTGTTTTGACAATATTCTGAGAAGATATGTAAAAACACTGAACACTGATGTCGCCCTTGCTGACACTGTAAACTAGTTTAAGTCCTGACTGGACCAGAAATGGCATACAGACAAATACTTTGTACCTATCCAAGATCTCACCTAGACCTAACAAATTCCATATCCAAAGTGTTTGACGAGACCGGGATCTACAGGCATAGTGCCTTTCAAAATCCTGATGTGTAGGTAAGGTATATGGTAGCCATGGTCCTATGCAATGCCATGCTGCTACTGGTGCTGGTGTTATGGTTGTAGATACTCAAGTCAGAAGTAGGTACTCAAAACATCTAGGCTGATCATGAGTGGTGTTCAGTAGAGCTGTGACAGTGAAACTGAAAGTCATTGTCCCCTGCATTTTTTGTATACTAAATTTAGTCAGAATGTTTTTGACTGGATGGATTTCCGAGGTCAGACCCTGAGCTAAGCATAGCTTGTTGCACAGGCCCTGACCCCATCACCTGATCAAGCAATTCCTGGCATCCTGCATAATTTAGAAGCGAACGTTTGATGTGCCTGATATACCCGGACACGGTCCGCTCCGCCCTCTGACGTCACCTGACATTGAGTGTGGCTGCGGCCACAGGCCATCCCAGTCGGGCAAATAGCGAGCGCTGAAGTGACTCAAACCCGGGCTGCCACTACTGGGTGAGGTGAGAAGCCCAGCACTCTCCCAACTGAGCCACAGAGACAGACAAATGTCCCCTGCACTATGTTGATTGCCAAAGTAGATAGCTCTTAGTCTTGCCAAAGTATGTATTGTATGATTTTTTCCCAGATTTTCTGAGCCAAGCAGGTTACCTTTTTGGTTAGGGCCTCAAGGAAGAACCTATATTGAATGATCAAGCTTTTTAGAACAATAACTATTGGTGTGGTTGAGAAAATTAATACATCTTATGTATTGTTTTATCCTAAAGTATTTGAAGAATATATTTGATTTTACATCAATGACTTGTGAGCCCCAATTTTGTGAATGTGTTCATGGTTATCACAAATCATCTTGTCTTCAGAGTTCAGACACATCCATGCATTTGGTTTGTCTAACAGGGCAATATTTATTAAACTATCAAGATAATGGTGTTGGAAAAAAGCAAGCCCTCAACAGGGCGCCGTCAGTAAAAGGTTGCTGAGCGGGGGAAGGGATGTCAGGGAAAAGTTGTTGAGCGTGGGTCAAGTTGTTGAACTTGGGTCGTCAGCGAAAGGTTGTTGAGCGGGGGAGGAGGCGTCAGGGAAAAGTGTGTGTGCGTGGGTGGGAGAAAATTGCCCATTTTGACCAACCATAGATCCGTAGTCAACATTTTGGATTTCTGTCACTGGCGACAGAAATCCAAAATGTTGACTTCAAAGCAACATTAAAATTTGATGTGGCCCAGATTGCAGGGGTGGCAATGCCACCCTTCACGGCAGGGGTAGCACAGTCTGCCACCCCTTCGCTTATGGTGGCGCCGCCAGTGCCGTATGGTCTTCATAAAAATAACTTGTGACGAGTCAATGCAAGGTACAGAAGCAGCACAATGTAGAATGTCATACAACATAGCATAACATACAAAGTAAATGTGAATAAAGCACGCACTTTCGCCACTAAGTCCTGTCCCGCTCCCTCAGCCAGATCTCAGCCTCCCTCCTACAGCCGGACACACTCTTGGGCCTTGGCTCCCTTGACATTGACAGGAATTATGTTCCTTAGTACCGGACCCGATAGCCGAAAAGGCTCTTAACCATCTGGATGCACACGCACGGGAACTGCAGCGGCTCAGCAGCTGCTGCCCGAATATCCCGCGCCCGAATGACCCGAACAGAGACGTCACGACAGTGTGAACACGAATATCGCAAATACCATGACGAGGTTTGCCGGGTTGTAAATATGCCAATATAATTTTGTCAATTTGCCGAACTCTGCCGACTTCTTGCTTCAGTGGTGGAAGGTGCAAAATTTGCACACGATAACCATTGATCAAACGTTGAATTTCAAACATAATTCACTCCACTCTAAACAAAATCGGGAACATTCGGTCCATCCGCCTAGGTACGGTGATGGGTGAGGGAGTGGGGTCAATTCGCACCATAGGGATTAACTAAGCATATCTCTAGTTTTACAACAGTTAAATGTGAATATAAGCGACGATGTTGCAACAAGAAACGGCGCTTTACAAATTTCCTCCTATTGTGACTAACACCAGAGTTGCAGTCTCCATACCGTATGGGGAAAACTTGGGAGCCTTTGGGGCAGACGAAACAATCGAGCTAGGAGGTTGAAACTTCACATGCTTCCTATTGGGTCACAAGCAATGGGGAAATACCAGGGGAGCGGGTCTGTCAAATACTTCATGAAATTTGACGGGGCCTAATAGACAGCTATATAAAAACCTTTATGCTGCCACATATATGGCACAATTGTTTCAGACAATTCTGGCGACTTAAATACAAACATTGTGGAACTGTGTCTTCTCCCGCACAGAACACAATGACGAATGCGAGGCATTGCGATAGCTCAAGATGTATTAAACAAAACAATCAATATTCAATCCATAACTGAGACGTCAAACAACGCGAAAAACTTCTACTTGGACCGCAACCTATCGCGTTGGCCGTTGTTTACATCGTACTCGGTAATCCAGCCAAGGTTCGAGAAATACAGGTCGTCTGACTTCCAGGACCAACAATATTGAAGTGGCTGTCAGCCAGTCAGCTAGCTTATACCCCATTTTGCAAATTCGAAATTCAATTGCTTAAAAACGGATAAGTTTGGGGAAAATGACCTTAATAATTTAGACATTTCAATAACGGCCAAAGATATTGGCTATCTCAGTTCAAAACCAATGCAAAGGTAAAACATTCCCTTTAAAGGGAGTGGGCCTACTATTTTGTATTGTCAACCCCCCCCCCCCCCCCCCCCCCACCACCACCACCCCCACCTCCCCTTCCAAAACAAAACAATAAGTAGCTATTAGTTTAATGGTCGGATACCATGGCATTAACATCTGGAGCCCCTTTAGTTGAATTTGCACTTATATTGCTTTGCTTAATTTCCGTTTCGATATAGATAGAAGAGATCCCACAACGTTGAAGGTAATTGGAGGGAAGAAAAGGCTACGTGAACGACGCACCTAAGACAAAACAATCTGAATTATGATCATTCAGCCTTCAATACATGTTGGAATTGCGCTTGTTTTGGTTTAGGGTTGGTGGTCGCAGTTGTTTACTGGCATCACATCAGTCAGGATTAGTGCATCACTGGTATGCATAAACTGGAACGACGATAACGAACAATGAAGACGATGTAAACAAACGGGCGACAAGAAAAATGGTCGTCGAGGCTGCGTTCGCCTGCTGCTATCAGCGAGCACGAGCTGTTTTGTCGAAATGCTATTGGCCGGTGCTAACGATGTGCTAGCAGCAGTTTAATCGACAGTTGTAATACTTCTAGTAGTGGTAAGCTCTCTAGGTTTACCTGATAACTTTGTATACCAGTGAGTTTGTGGGGTCTGGAATATATTAGCAACTAGTGTGGATCGGTAGAAATGAAAGGCATGGTTCAATTCAGAAAATTATGTTCTATAAACCAGTGTCAAAAAGCCCAAATAAGCGATGTCAGTAGACACACTCCCTTTAATGTCTGCCAGATAGCCCCCCCCCCCCCCCCCACCTAAAAATATTGGCAATGCCAATGTGAACGAACATACAGACATTTATAAATGTTTGGTTTGACTGATAGTTGACCAGAGGAGCAGATTCAAGGCTGAACTGAACAGACCACTGACTATGCATGTAAACACATGATGGATGTCCTGAAGGACTGACCAGATGGAAAATCAAGTAAATGTACTGGTTGCTAGATTGGCTAAGTGACCAAAATGGAAGAATTACAGTATACTGAGGATCATATCATGAATAGGTTATAGGTACATCAACTTAATCTGTGCTTTGGGCATTTGGATGCCCCCTGTTTTGTTTTTTAGGATGGGATCATACCACCATTTTAGCACAGCTGATCGCCTGTTCGGGCATCAATTACCCACAGTGTGAATTATTTTGCCTCAGGTATTACCTCATATGACCTCACCTCAAAAGTAGCTTCTTATATTGGTGACCTAGGGTCAGGCGGATCACATGACCTCCTCATTATAAGTAAATGGAAAAATCTGCAAATGCTTCATATTCATAGAATATGCATATGATCGGACCAATTATTCCAATGTCATGCTATTATAGGTCATTTTGGATGACCCAGATACAATTATTGCTCAGTGACCTCTACAAGGTCATCTAAAGTCATATGGGGTCACCAGAACCTTGTGGCCAATAACTTTTGATTGGAAAAAAGATAGAGACGCGAGACCGGTACCACTTTATTTATCTCGTCGAGACGCTTCTGAATACGTGCATTGTGACGCACCGTTGCCATCATATGACCTTGGCTAACCTTGACCTAAATTTGACCTAAACCAGTCGCAATGGATATAGTTCGAAGCGCAATGACGAGACGGCCATGATGGCGCTAAAATAAGTGTTATATATTGCTTAGATAAGAAGTAGTTGTCATTATGGTTCCTGAGATATTTGTGTGTTTCTGGGGCAAAATCTTAGGACATCAAAATCCTCCTACCTTCCAATAGGAAGTTATTAATGAAAAGTTTGTGTTTGCCAAGATCAGCCTGTTTGACCTTTTATGAGCTCTGGAGCCCAAACTATTAACCTGAGCCAATAAATTGACCGAAATAGTTTTGAAATGTTTTTTTGACGGGCTATCGAATGGTATGTTGTTATTCCTCCTACTCCTCATAGGAGCCGAGTTCGAGAGGGCGGGGCATTCAGACACTCATCCGCTCCTCCGCCGCGGCGTAAGCGGTGCCGAGCACTGGCACGGCGCCAGTTAATGTGTTATGGGATACGAGTGCATCAGAACATTGACAGGATAAGAGCTGGTGGCAGAAATGATGGGAACAGATAACAGGAAGAGAAAATGAGACCATCATTGCACCTAAGGAAAATGGAATTGAGAGTTTTGGTTTGCTTATTATCAGTTAAAGTGTTTCATTGTGGTAGTATATGTGTTAGAACTGAATGTGCTTTCAAATTAAAGTTGTAGGCCAATCTAACTGAATGACTGATTTCAGGTGATGTCGGAAATTACTACTATGGCCAGGGGCATCCGATGAAGCCGCACAGGATACGCATGACACACAACCTCCTGCTCAACTATGGGCTGTACAGGAAAATGGAGATATATGTAAGTTTCATCTGACGAGGATACAGGATACGCATGACACACAACCTCCTGCTCAACTATGGGCTGTACAGGAAAATGGAGATATATGTAAGTTTCATCTGACGGGGATACAGGATACGCATGACACACAACCTCCTGCTCAACTATGGGCTGTACAGGAAAATGGAGATATATGTAAGTTTCATCTGACGAGGATACAGGATACGCATGACACACAACCTCCTGCTCAACTATGGGCTGTACAGGAAAATGGAGATATATGTAAGTTTCATCTGGCTGTGCAATGCGCAATATAATGGCAATGCCTTTTAACTTGTCTGTGCCTTTATCCTACCTAGCTAGTGGACAGACCCTGGAAACTGCAAGGTGTCTTATTCGTGCTGTCATACCTGCTACCGGCTAGATCAGTCTTCCACTGATTGTGTGGATGATTTGTCGCGCCATCCTAGTGACATGTGTGTGTGTACTTCACCCACAGCGGCCCCACAAGGCTACCCAGGAGGAGATGACCAAGTTCCACAGCGACGACTACATCCGCTTCCTGCGCTCCATCAGGCCGGACAACATGTCCGAGTACAACAAACAGATGCAGCGCTGTGAGTAGTCTCGACAAACAGGTGCAGCGGTGTGAGTAGTCACGACAAACAGATGCAGCGGTGTGAGTAGTCTCGCCAAACAGGTGCAGCGGTGTGAGTAGTCTCGACAAACAGATGCAGCGGTGTGAGTAGTCTCGACAAACAGATACAGCGGTGTGAGTAGTCTCGACAAACAGATGCAGCGGTGTGAGTAGTCTCGACAAACAGATGCAGCGGTGTGAGTAGTCTCGACAAACAGATACAGCGGTGTGAGTAGTCTCGACAAACAGGTGCAGCGGTGTGAGTAGTCTCAACAAACAAATACAGCGGTGTGAGTAGTCTCGACAAACAGATGCAGCGGTGTGAGAAGTCTCGACAAACAGATGCAGCGGTGTGAGTAGTCTCGACAAACAGATACAGCGGTGTGAGTGGTCTCGACAAACATACAGCGGTGTGAGTAGTCTCGACAAACAGATGCAGCGGTGTGAGTAGTCTCGACAAACAGATGCAGCGGTGTGAGTAGTCTCGACAAACAGATACAGCGGTGTGAGTAGTCTCGACAAACAGATGCAGCGGTGTGAGTAGTCTCGACAAACAGATACAGCGGTGTGAGTAGTCTCGACAAACAGATGCAGCGGTGTGAGTAGTCTCGACGAACAGATGCAGCGTTGTGAGTAGTCTCGACAAACAGATGCATCATTTAGCCTGTATGCCCAGCCAAACACTCCATAAACTTAAAGCAATCAATATCTCCATTTAATTATCAGTGTTATTAAGGACTCGCGGTTCTCTCGTCACCTGTGCTGGTTGACGGGGAGGCGTGCACTACCCTGACCTCCGCCCGTCGCCCCCCCCCCCCCGTGCCCCGTCTGACCCGCTCTGTGCCCGTCCTCTCTCTGGCAGTCAACGTGGGCGAGGACTGTCCGGTGTTTGACGGCCTGTACGAGTTCTGCCAGCTGTCCACCGGCGGCTCTGTAGCCGGCGCTGTGAAGCTGAACCAGCAGGCGGCCGAGATCGCCGTCAACTGGGCCGGCGGACTGCACCACGCCAAAAAGTCCGAGGTCAGTCCAAGGAGGAGGTTTTCTCGAGACACGGGTCCTGGTATGACGGGGGCGGTGACCTCGAGACTCACTGCGGTCGGTATGAACTTGCGAGGCGTTTAAAAATGGCAATATGTAGCCATCATCTGATGTAGTCTGTTGGAAACAGCATTAATAAGTGTGGCAACTTCCAGGGTCCATCAGTAATGTGAGTTGCGCGAACTATGTATGCGTGGTGGGCCAAATGGCAGCCTCGCTCTGCATTGCTTGGTGTTCATTTAACAGCTTCTGCGAGAATGGCGCGCTGGACGCGCTGTTTGACGCGCTGTTTGACGCGCTGTTTGTCGCGCTGTTTGTCGCGCTGTTTGTCGCACTGTTTGTCGCGCTGTTTGTCGCGCTGTCTGACGCGCTGTCTGACGCGCTGTCTGACGCGCTGTTTGTCGCGCTGTTTGTCGCACTGTTTGTCGCGCTGTTTGTCGCGCTGTCTGACGCGCTGTCTGACGCGCTGTCTGACGCGCTGTTTGTCGCGCTGTGGTTCAAATGCATTACGCAATGTCCCGTGCAGTTGGAAAGCATGGACTTGTCCGTGTTTCTTGACGAGTCGCTGCCAGCCCTCCACCTCACCGCCTACCTCGTCCACCCCCAGGCGTCCGGCTTCTGCTACGTCAACGACATCGTGCTGGCCATCCTGGAGCTGCTCAAGTACCACCAGCGCGTGCTGTACATCGACATCGACATCCACCACGGCGACGGCGTGGAGGAGGCGTTTTACACGACCGACCGGGTCATGACCGTCTCCTTCCACAAGTACGGGGAGTACTTCCCCGGCACCGGAGACCTCAGAGTGAGTCGGGCGGGACGCACTCGTGTGGTGGTGGGGCTGGTCAGGATTGGTCGGGTGGATGGCTGTAACGAATGATTGAGATTGTCGTCGATAATCCTGCAGGATTGTATTGTCTGCGTTTGCTGCCGTAAGATTGGGTTCTTGCTTAGCGATGTCGCATCTGGGAAACAATTTCATTACGTGTCTGTTAACCCGCGAGTTACTGGGGGGGGGGGGGGGCTATTTTTTGCCCCCCCCCTCCCGTTATTTTGCAATAACTCCTAAACGAACACTGGTATCGTCACCAAACTTGCAGTACCTTCTCTCACATCAATTCTACACATGTTGGCAAACGGAAAAATATGAGGCTATGATAGGTCAATCGGGAATGACGTCAGAGTGACGTCATGTTCTTCGGTTTTTGTTGCAAAATAATGGTTTGCGGAAAACGCTGTCAAAGGTACGATATTTGAGATAAACTAAATTGTTATAAATCAAATTACTAACAATAGACCGGGCTATCAAACTGCTATCTCGGATTTTTGAGTTTTTTCGAAATTCAAAATTTTGAGAAATCCAAATACATTTTTTTTTGTTTTTACAAAATTTTCAAGAAAAAATCACAATTATCCAAAAAACCGGAATATATGTGATCGAGACGTATGCGGTGAATATGTGTACCAAATTTAAAGTCGATATCTTTAAAAATGACCGAGTTATCACCTTTAAATGACAAAAATCGACCACTTCTCACAGCATTACTATGCATAAAAAAACGCATTTCCATTTTTGCTTTTTGCTTATATTTATATGGAACAAACAATGTTCTAAGGTCATTTTTCGCGTTCTAGACGAAAAACAAAGCCATAAACATGTGTTACAACGCATAATGACCGTAATCTGCAGTTTGACCTCGTGACCTCGGATGACCTTGACCTGACCCAAGGTCATAAGCAGCTTAGAAAGGTACTTAGAAGTGTCAGACACACGAATGATACCGATTTATCGACAGTTTATGCGTTTAATATCGCAATTTTGCGCGACAATTCCATCCATCGAGACCTTTTGACACGGTCAAACATTTTGTACTTGACCTGACCTGTGACGTCATCAGTGACCCCGAGGTCAACAAAATTATGTTTCCCTCGATAAATTGCACATGGCTATCGAATGCCGTTTGAATTTTTACATTCGGTCCAGTAGTTCCGGAGATCAGAGGGGGGGGGGCTAAAAATAGCCCCCCCCCCCCCCCCCCCAGTAAGTCGCGTTATGAAATATACCCCAGTAACTCGCGGGTTAAGTGGCAATGTGGCACAGGTGAGATTTCTGCTTCTTGTGCCTGGGATCTGAGTTCGATTCCGTGGCATATTTCCTGTACAAGGTGTGATCTGGCCGCTGCGATACCGTGGAACAGGCCTTTCCGACGACATGTGACCGGAGCAGTTGCCCTGTCATAAAACCCTGGTAACCGCGTCATGTGCCACCATAGATAACCATAGTGGCACTAACTGCCTGATGTCGTGACTTGGTCCTTAGCTCGTCGCTCGTGGCGACATGACTGTTTTGACCCAGCTTGTGTCATTGGCGCCATATACCCGCGATAGTTACGGCGCCCTAAAAGCCCAAACCGCCACACCCGGCGTGACACGACCGTCCGGCACCGTGTGACCCCTGTTTGACCCCTGTTTGACCCGTTATGCCCCTCTCCGCCGCTCAGGACATCGGCGCCGGCCGGGGAAAGTACTACGCGGTCAACTTCCCGCTGCGGGACGGCATCGATGACGAGGTGTACGAGCAGATATTCGTGCCCATCATGTCCAAGGTGATGGAGACGTACCAGCCGTCGGCCATCGTGCTGCAGTGCGGCGCTGACTCGCTCTCCGGCGACCGGCTCGGCTGCTTCAACCTCACGCTCAAAGGTCAGTCGGCACCGCCTGTGTCCCGGTGTCTGGTGCTGGCACCCGGTTTAGATTGATTAGTCCCGCACTCATTGATAGCCGTCCGCCATCAATAAGTGACCATCGAGTTCGGGAACTATGTGATGGTCTGAAGCTATTTCAGCTCAGTCTACGATTTGGACAAATTGGTGGCATGTTGTCGGTATATATATATATATATATATATATATATATATATATATATATATATATATATATATATATTGTTTGCTTCCCTTCATGCTCAGTTCGCATTAAAATTATATTTTTCGGACGCCTGGTCGCGTTTGAACATGGTTTCTCCTCGCCCACTGTCATGACCGTTCCACTCAGCTGTTCAGTGACGTCTGACCGTCCTTCCTATCCGCGGCAGGTCACGCCAAGTGTGTTGAGTTCATCAAGCGGTACAACCTGCCGCTGCTGCTGCTGGGCGGCGGCGGCTACACCATCCGGAACGTGGCGCGATGCTGGACCTACGAGACGGCCGTGGCGCTCAACGTGGACGTCGCGAACGAGCTGCCCTACAACGACTACTTTGAGTACTTCGGGCCCGACTTCAAGCTGCACATCAGCCCATCCAACATGGCCAACCAGAACACGCCCG
Source organism: Chirona hameri (assembly GCA_036785665.1). NCBI lineage: Eukaryota > Metazoa > Arthropoda > Thecostraca > Balanomorpha > Balanidae > Chirona > Chirona hameri. The sequence goes on from JAXIVJ010002321.1 coordinate 35,109, forward strand.
AGTACCTGGACAAGATCAAGACGCGCCTGTTTGAGAACCTGCGTATGCTGCCTCACGCACCGGGCGTACAGGTGAGACGGGGGAGGGGGCGAACGAGTGACGGCGTGGTGTGCTATTCCGCTACATTGGGTGGGGCGATGCTGTTGTCCGGGACCGGCTGTTTGATAAGGCTGTTATTGAAGCTCTTCAAACGTTTCTTTTTCGTGATCAAAATGTGAAAGATGTGCCATCATTCATCAGTGTAACCGTTGTTCAACGCGTGGCTGCGAACACGGCGGCAACACACTGCTGCTGACTTTGTCCGCACCAGTGACTGCCAGCCTGCATGAGACTGACGCCTTCCCTCTGTCCTCCCGCAGGCCCAGGCGATCCCGGAGGACGCCATCAATGAGGAGGAGGACGAAGATGAGGACAAGACGCACCCGCCCGACGAGCGCGTCAGCATCCGCGCCTCCGACAAGCGCGTGCAGGGCGACAATGAGTTCTCCGACAGCGAAGACGAGGGCGAGGGCGGCCGGCGCGATGAACGGTCAGTTGTGCGGCGGCTGTGTCGAGACCGGATGCAGCTGAAATTATTTTTGTTAACCCATTAACTCCCAGCCATACTTCCAGACATTTGAATTGTGTGGTTTTTTGTACGCTATGCGGATTGTGGCAGATTAAGAAATCCTGGAAATATTAACTTAAAATATAAAGATTTTGTTTAGATACAGCATCGACCAAAAATGACCCGGGCGCCTGCTCGGGGTGCGCGCGCTGCCTCCGCTGCGCCGGCGCGGCCGGCCCACCCCGTCGCCCGCGCCGGCGCTGACCAGTTTATGAGGTTGAGCCGGCCAAAAATCATCAATGCTCCTACACCAAATACAAAGTCAAACAACTCAACACCTCGAATCACAAAATTATCAGCACGCTAAACAGTGACAGGAAACACCGACTCTTCCTCGTTTCGCGCGTCCCGCCCGGGATCCCTGTCCGCGCGCGCGCGGCCCCCAGCCGGTGCGAGGGGCGAGCACACTCCCAGTGAGTCAAAATTGGTCGATCAAAATTTCGCACTGCTGTGAGCCGCGAATAAAGAGGAAAGTGAAAACGCTTGATATGACTGAGTACATCGTACATTTACACACTTTATCTGGCCATAATATAGGTTGCTGGTCAAAATGTCTAGCCTGGATAGACCCCATGTCGTAGTATAAAAAATCGCCAACTTTGTCACCCTGCCAAGTCTATTTCCGGCAGCCGGCGTCGCTCGAGCCGGAATGTTTACTTTTAGACATCCCTCCCCGTAGTCCAGACGGTCTGGCAAAGCAATCAGTTGTAGCACGACGGCGATACAACCCTTCAAACGCATCGACCATTTTTGACGCGCTGGGCGGTAATGGGTTAATGTGTTGTTTTATGCTTTGTGTTTAAAATTTGGTTTGGTGTCACTTTTTCATCAATTATGATTATATGTTGGACGAATACATTGATATGCAACTTTTTACTTTAATAGGCGATATACTTCATTGCTATTTTGTTTATGATCTCTGTCGTGTTTGCAGCTCTGGCCGAAAAAAGAAGCTGCGCGCGGAAGGCGGCTCGCCGGAAAAGGCGGCAGCAGACGACGCCGAGGTCAAGACCGAGGACGGCAAGGAGGCCGGCAAGCCCGAGCCGAAGCCGACAGGCGGCGGCGATCCTGCGGCCGGCGCCGCGCCCGAGCCCATGTCCACCGCGTGAGGCGCCCTCTTCTCCCGCCGGCGCCCAGCGCAGACAGACGAGAGCGATTTTATACGTACCGCATTTTCCCGTTCATCGTGGCTAAAGTGTCGGTGTCCGTAGCGCGACACGTTAATTGGGTCGAGCTGCTCGATTTCCGGCGCTGATTGGCCGCTGGTCGGCGGCCGCGCGCTGATTGGTCGATAAACTGAATTCCTGGCGCTGATTGGCTGCCGCTGAACGGTCGCCGCGCGCTGATTGGTCGGGAGTAGGAATGCCTGGCACCGGTCCGTTGCTGGTGATGGCCGCTGTGTGACAAGGTCGCGGATGCACTCTGTGTCGGGTTAAGGTGCTGCTTTATTTTGTACAGTTTCGGCAGTGTTGTTGCTAAATTCGGCCGCCGGCCGGCGCAGCAGCAGCAGCCGTGGAGCCGCGGCACCTCTCGTATTCGTACACCCGAGCATCGCGAAAAGGGAGCATCATTCTCATCCTTCACCTCATGACGATATAAATTCGCATCGTTAAGGTTATGTGATTAGTTGGTAGGTTATCTCTCATGTGAACAATAAAGTGCTGCTAAAATGTGATTCCCGTTTTCTCAACATTTAAATATCGACTGAACGATATTTATAACAGCCGGTTATACCGATTATGGGCCTGTTCCCATGGCGCCTCTAACTTCCTCCAAGCTGCTCCAACTTGCAACTGTCGTATCCTAATGCACAGACGGTTACAAGTTGGAGCAACTTTGAGGAGGTTAGATGCGCCACTGGAACAGGCCTTTGTATCTAAGTATGTAACCACGGTAACATACCAGTTACCCGAATCTCAGTAGGGTTGTCGACTCATATTTCTCGGTCGGCTAACTTTAAACCCTGACTCATCAAGTAAGGATGTGTCGTTTTCATGGTAAGTCGACAATTTCCACCTAAAATAATACATTTTGTCGCAATGCTTGCAGAACTGAGAATTCAAATGGAGCACGTATCTGGATAGCGTCCCGATTGAGGCGCGAAGTAAAACAGATGCACCTTCATTAGTTCTGTCTTTGGGAAAATAATATGATGCCGGTGGATGGCTAGCCGATATTTTTGCAGTTCGTGGCCTCGCGGGACTTACGTTTTGTATAATTATGCAGCGATAGGGTTCTGGATAATATAAGTTAGCATACGTGCCGTTGGGATTATAATTTAGCATCACTGTTCTCCAGATTATTTGCGACAGTACTTGCGCGTCATTTCGCAAATAAAGGCGCTATTGATCAATAATACACCGAGAGCCAAGGCCGTATAAGAGAGGTAGTCATCCGGGGATTTTAGCGCATCGACATTAGTGTGACGTCACTGGTGCTCTGGTCCGACTCGGCTGTCACCCCACTCGGTGCGGTGCGAATATTTCGAACGGGATACGGATAGTTACGCCTAAGCATATACGTAGGAACAGGGGGGGCATGGCCCCTCACTTTTCGGCCATTTGTTTTGTCTAAAATCTTTATTTATGCTTGTTGATTTAAGTTTTTGATGACAAAAGGTTCGCCAAGACGAGAACAGCCCAAATCTGCAAATACATCTTCCATAAGGGGGAGGGGTTCTCTCAAGACGGGATCACAGTTTCACTGCCCCCCCCCCTTTTTGTGACATTCCTACGTCCCGGCGCCTACGATACGACCCCGTTTACCGCGGATAATTATCTCTCCTTAATTCATGCTGAGGGGAGACGGTCATACGCTGTCCCGGTCTGTGTGAGGGGCGACTGGCGAGACGGCCATACACTGCACCGGTCTGACTGAGGGGTGAGACGGTCATACGCTGCCCCAGTCCGGCTGAGGGGGGGACGGCCATACGCTGCCCCGGTTTGGCTGAAGGGAGAGACGGCCGTACGCTGCTCCGGTCTGACTGAGGGGCGAGACGGCCACACGCTGCCTTGATCTGGCTGAGGGGCGAGACGGCCATATGCTGCACCGGGGTGGCTGAGGGGCGAGACGGCCGTACGCTGCTCCGGTCCTGCTGAGGGGTGAGACGGCCATACGTTGCCCTGGTCTGGCTGAGGGCCGAGACGGCCGTTCGCTGTACGTTCCCGGTCCGACTGAGGGGTGATACGGCCATGCCCTCCCTCAGCCCCGGTCCGGCTGAAGGAGGAGACGGGCATACGCTGCCCCATGGTCAGGCTGAGGGGTGAGACGGACATACGCTGCCCCGGCCCGGCTGAGGGAAGAGACGGCCGTACGCTGCTCTGGTCTGGCTGAGGGGTGATACGGCCATACGTTGTACCTGGAAATGTTGCAAATGGCATTGTTTTGGCTTTATGTTCAAGATATGCTTTAGAAAAGCTTGAGAAAAAAAAATACAAATATAGACTTGCAATATAACTTACTTATCTAACGGCGACGACTTCAAATTGCCGCTCTCATCAACACCCGTCAAAAGACCGCAAAACGCTCGAAAGCGCAGCTTCGGCGACGGGGCTGGCCACGACTGGACCACAGCACCAGTGACGTCTCGCTAATGCGGAGCCACTCGGCAGCCGATACATAGGGAATCACGGGATGACATCCCCCTGCCGAGAGCATTCGGCTTGCGTAATTTGTTATTTGGATTGCGAATTGTGTCGTTACATATTCAATTTTGGCTAAATCTCGGATCGCCTGTATTATCTGGTAAGGTTTGAGGGGTTGAGGACTTCGTTTCACAAATGATACTTCGTTCACTATTTTGCTATTTTGATTTAAATTTCTACGTAAGAATCTCCGTTCAAATTTACACGAAAATTATAGTGACCTGTGGGCTGTGACAACATGAATTCCTATGTTCCATGAGAGCACTGGGTCCAGGCCATGGCTGTATAAACGGTCCAGGCTATCAAACCTTGCAATATCAGTGTTGTGAAGGATCAAAACCACTGATTTTTTTTACTAATTGTTATATGTCACTGGTCAGTGTGTGCCTGTGCCAAACATCACAAGCAATTCACAGCTGGCACTCAACTCAGTGATCAAGTGAATGTTAGAGTGAATATAAATCCCATATTCATGTTTTAAATTTCATTCACCTTTTGATTCACTGAATCACTGCATTGACTTATCCAGCCATGCATCTTAGGTAGGGTTAAGAACTAACACTGGCCACGTCCTAACACCAGACATTTCATGTTGTTGGCGTTCATTAGTGTGTCAGTATTGTCTAAATCACCAATAGCATGAGTGAGTGAACTAGGTGAGTGAATGAAAAGTCCAATGTTGGACATGTCCTGTACTCCTGTGTCCAGCATTATGGTTGCTTACCCTATATGTTTTCACTTGAGTTTGCCTTACTTTCACTTGAGGTCAAGGTGACAGCTCTAGTGCACTGTATCATAATAGTACCATACTGTCCATGCTGTTTACCTTGAAAATCTCCACTGTCTGTTACTGTGCACACTGCACCGTACGCTGTACAGTCTGGAATGCCTGATCCAGGAGAAAACCTCTTCCAGACTAGGGCAAGGAAGTGACAACTAATTGTATTTTGTTGCACAACAGAAACAAACTATTATGTATGAAGATGCTTGGTTCATTTCCAAAACAATAAGATTAAAGAAACAATAAGACTGCTGACTGAGTGTTCTCAAAATCAATTTGTGTGTTAGGCATGCTTTGCTGCATGGGAAATTAGCATGCAAGCATAATTGTATTAATGGTATGGTGTCAATCATGTGATTGCCAACCAAATAAGCATGGCTTTGAAATTAAAGACATTCACTTGATGACCTTGCCACAAATTTGTGTGTATTTATTAGTATCATCACCTTTAAACTGTCAATGTTCTATGTGTGCTGTCAATGTGATGCAGGGAATGACAAAGTGGTTGTTTTGCAGACGAAATGCCTGCAAAACCAGAAGACATCCTCAAGGGATTTCAGGTGTATCCTTTGGTTGTATTATGTGAAGTGTTAGTGATAAGTAAATGAGCATTTCATATAGCTAACACTATTTAATAAAGGGAGTGTGTCTACTATGTTGGAATGGCAAAAATATTTGTCATACTGTAAGTAGCTATTGGACAGCAACCTTGATTGTTGGATATGATGCAATTCACATCTGCAGCCCCTTTAGTTGAATTTTCACTTATGTTTCTTCTTCTGTTTTTATATCTATAAAACGATCTGCATTATAGTGATGTTATGTAAAACGGTGCACATAAGACAATATAGTTATGGTCACATCATGCAAGATAGCCAAGCTTTGCACAGCATGTTCTTGCCACTGAACTTTATTGCAAGTGTTGTAGCTCTAAATTGATATCTTCGTCGAAAAATGGCCATCAAGCGTTGCAAGTAGGGGGACAGATGGTACTGTTTGGCTGCTACTGGCAGCGCGCACAAGCTGTTTTGTCGAATTGCTATTGGCCGGCGTTAACGATATGCTAGCAGTTTAATCGATAGTTGCAGTGCTTCTAGTAGTGGAAGCCCTCTGGAGTCTACCCTATGTTTTGCTACTAGCCAGTTCCTGAAGTCTTTGGAATATCTCAGCAACTAGTGTGAATCAGGAAAAATGAAAGGCATGTAAAATCAAAAAATGAAAGAAAGGCATCGATTCAGAAAATTATGTTCTATAAACCAGTATCAATAACCCCAAATAAGCGATGTGAGTAGCACACTCCCTGTCCCTTTAAAGGGAGTGTGCCTACTGTTTTGGAATGTCAAAAATATTTTTCATACGGTAAGTAGCTGTTGGTTTGATTGTTCTATATGATGAAATTCACATCTGGAGCCCCTTTTGTTGAATTTTCACTTATATTGTTTTTTGTTTATTTTTGTTTCGATATCTATAAAACGATCGCCACTATGGTGATGCTATGTAAAACGGCGCACATAAGACAATACAATTACGGTCACATCATGCGAGATAGAAAGACGAGTTTTGCACAGCACGTTATTGCTACTGTGAACTTTATTATGTGCAAGTTTCGTAGCTCTAAATTGATATCTTCTTCAAAAAATGGCCATCGGCCATCATCAAAATGGCCATCATCGAAAAACATGATGGCCGTCCAATTTCTGTTCGGCTGCTGCTATCAGCGTGCACGAGCTGTTTTGTTGAATTGCTATTGGCCGGCGCTAACAATATGTTAGCAGTTTAATCGATAGTTGCAGTGCTTCTAGTAGCGGAAGCCCTCTGGAGTCTACCCGATAACTTTTTGCTCCCAAGCAAATTCCTGGAGTCTTTGAATATATCAGCAACTAGGGTGAATCTGGAGAAATGAAGTATTGGTTCAATTCAGAAAATTGTGTTCTATAGACCAGTGTCAATAACCCCAACTAAGCGATGTGAGTAGGCACACTCCCTTTAAAAGGAATAGTTCACCTTTAACATGGGGTTTTGGACTGAGATAGCTCGGTTGACACCCCACCCCTGACTTGTGGAGGACATGCACGCTTGCCGCCGGAGTTAGGTACACTCTCTGGCACGTAGTCTCTGATCATGACGCCTCGTTAATATCTGCTCAGCCGCCCGGGCAGCCCCTTGTCAGAGACTGTACTTGGCGTCAGGCGGAGCGGGGCGGAGCCAGAATGCCAGCTGCTATCGTACGATTTATCGTGAAATGCAAGGAGAAACTTACTTCTTTCTCCACATATATCCATCATTTGTCCAAACCAAAGTCATATTCGTAGTTTTGAGCTCAAGATGCACCGTTTGGTTCAATTTCAAGACAACTTTCAAGGTGACCTATTCCCTTTAAAGGGAAATAATGACCTTTTTCCACAAAAATGGAGTTAGCACTTGAAATCGCCAGACGAGACCAAAATATATTGTAAATTCATCACATTTTGCATGAAAACTTTCCTACCGAAAGATATTTCAAGTTAAAGTTGATAAGCGTTCCACGCTTTTAACGACCGGTACTTGCAAGTACTTTTGGTCATCATCAAACAGCGGGCTTTTCCCGTATTGTTTCTTTTACACAATGGAGTGGAGAATATATTGTGCGTTCTGCTTGTTGTGATTATATGCCCGGCGATCTTCTAAAACTAACAGCGATTGGAAAAAGTGGCAATAAAATCGGAAGCTCATCGATGCACATCAACGGCGGCATAGTTAGTGGTTGCGACCCTCAATTTTTGAAAATCGATTCATTTGTTTTCAACATTAGGAGTATTGTATAATTTGTATGTGGCTGTATATAACACTATGCTTTATATTATCATGAAAAATAATATTTTTTCCCAAAAAAACTAACAAACAATAACACAAAACTGGCAATTAATTCGGAAGCTCATCGATGCACATCGACGGTGACCTATTTAGCGTCGGCGATTTGTTTACAAAGTCATTGTCATGCTTCTCGGCGCACTTTACCATTGTGGCGAGTTGTTCCTGATTAGTATACCCAAGTCCCGCAGCAGGCTTTGTTAATGACGTCACTGGTGCCATTCTTGTGTAGCATTGCAAAATATATCTGATTTTGAGTTGAAAGCTAATTAAAAACTTATTCAAATAGTTTGAATTTTCTTGTTAATCATTATTAAAGGTATTGTATCAATGTATTTCATAGTAGTTGACACTTCAGAAACTTGTGACGTAATAATATTGTATCAATATGCATTTCCCTCGCCTTTTGCTATTGTGGCGCAGTGCCGAGTGCTTTGCAAATACTGGTAGGGAAGGACGAATTTGTCAATGACCTTCATGAAGTACACAAGGTACTTGTTTTGTATTTTTTCCAAACTTACAACTTTGAATTTGGGAATCATTTTATTTAATTCTTAAATTTAAATAAAGTAATTTTAAAACCATAACGGTAGCCTAAGAAATTGTTGCTAACAAAATCAAAAGGTCATTATTTCCCTTTAACCCGCGACTTACTGGGGGGGGGGGGCTATGTTTCCCCCCTCCCGTTATTTTGCAATAACTCCTAAACGAACACAGGTATCGTCACCAAACTTGCAGTACCTTCTCTCACATCAATTCTACACATGTTGGCAAAAGGAAAAATATGAGGTTATGATAGGTCAACCGGGAATGACGTCAGAGTGACGTCATGTTCTTTGGTTTTTGTTGCAAAATAATGGTTTGCGGAAAACGCTGTCAAAGGTACGATGTTTGAGATAAACTCCATTGTCTTAAATAAAATTACTGACAATAGACCGGGCTATCAAACTGCTATCTCGGATTTTTGATTTTTTGTATTCCAAATTTTGAGAAATCCAAAAACATTTTTGTTTTGTTTTTACCAAATTTTCAAACAAAAATCATAATTATCAAAAAACCGGAATATATGTGATCGAGACGTGTTCAGTGAATATATGTACCAAATTTGAAGTCGATATCTTCAAAAATTACTGAGTTATGACCTTTAAATGACAAAAATCGACCACCTCTCACAGCATTACTATGCATAAAAAACGCATTTCCATTTTGGCTTTAACTTCTATTTATATAGAACAAACAATGTTCTAAGGCCATTTTTCGCGTTCTAGACGAAAAAAAAACTCATAAACATGTGTTACAACGCCTAATGACCGTAATATGCGGTTTGACCTCGTGACCTCGGATGACCTTGACCTGACCCAAGGTCATAAAGAGCTTAGAAAGGTACTTAAACGTGCCAGACACACGAATCATACCGATTTATCGACAACTTATGCGTTTAATATCGCAATGTTGCGCGACAATTCCATCCATAGACCTTTTGACACGGCCAAACATTGTGTACTTGACCTGACCTGTGACGTCATCGGTGACCCCGAGGTCAACAATATTATGTTTCCCTCGATAAATTTATCAGGGCTATCGAATGCCGTTTTAATTTTTTACATTCGGTCCAGTAGTTCCGGAGATCCGAGGGGGGGGGGAAATAGCCCCCCCCCCCCCCCCCCCCCCAGTAAGTTGCGTTATGAAATATACCCCAATAACTCGCGGGTTAAAGGGACTATCCCACCTTAACATTATATTTGAGTTGAGATAGCCATTTTGATGGCTTGGCATTGAAATTAAGTATGGTAGCAGTTAAAACAACCAAATGATCTAATCAAAAAGATATTCGAGTTTGATTTTGACATCTGTAAAAAATAAGCCCCATGTGTATTTGAATAGGGACTCTAAACCGACAGCGTCGTCTCTTTACCCAACTGTTAATGATAGTAGACTTGTTTTAAGGTCAGCCTTGGATTATTTTCTTCTTTCATTTCTCGATCCCGGGTGGTTCGCAATCTAAGCCAATCTAGACACCGGGTGGTTCGCTTTTTCTGCGCAATAGATGCTGACAAAAAATTGTGCCATACATTTGGCAGCACAAAGGATTTCCCTATTATTTTTTTACAAAAAATGACGTCACCAACCCAACTTTCCGCTTAAAACTAAAAGTTGAATATCTTCCAAGATAAGCATTTTTCGGAAAACAAATCACGAACATGTTCAGCTGACCTCGCCTGACATGTAGACGTACAATTAAGTGTGATTCGACAACTTTCACAAAGATGGGACAGTCCCTTTAAAAGGAAACTTTGGTGTTTTCACTTTTTGCAATTTGTTTGGAGTTAACAACTTACAGGTAGTTACAACTTGCAGGTATGAGGTACTACATTTGAGAATATGTCACTGTATCATTAAAACCAGTTGTATATTTGTGTTATCTTCCATTTGTTGTTGTGTTGCTATTATGCAGTTTTATTTTTGGGTTATCTAGTATGCATTTATTTTATAAAATGTTTGTACAGACACGTATTTCCTTAATTACCTATGTGCAGTAACTGGATGAACCTCAGGGATGCAGATAATGACACAATACTGTGGCAGGGAAATGAAGATTTGTAAGTACATTCCTGTGATGGTGTTTCTGCTATTGCCTTTCATGTCTATGTACAGTTGCCGGCAAATATATCGCTGCCCCCTGGCTTCAATGTAAGGAGAGTAGGCTGCCGCCTAAGCCGGTATACTGTGCCGCCTAGCACATTCTGGCCATGTAGGCTGTGCCGCATCACACCTCGGGTCGCCCGGCTCGAGCGTGCTAACCACCGCCGCGACACGCCGCGTTATGTTTATTTAGCGTAGGTTATTTATGAAGTGGGCCCGAACCTCTGACGTAAATATGTTGCTTATGAGATGCACTGACTTCACGTTGATCAATTTTGCTGTCTCCGGTGCTCCTTCTGATCCGTTGCTGTCGTTCGCGGCTGTGCTTTATAGGTCGCTACCGGATACGGAGCATGAGGCCCGCGTGCCAAAGACGATCCTCAAGTGTCGCGCCATCTCCCGCGAGATCAACTTCACGTCTGCCGAGTCGATGGACAAGTTACGGCTGGAGCAGCGCGTCCTGTTCAAGGTGCGCCGGTGGCTGGCTCGGGTGACCCGTCGTATATTCAGGTTCAGTTTGTACTTCAAAATCACTGAGGATTTGTTCGAACTATTAGAGGAAATCTAACTTGTTATTGATCTTGTATTAAAGGGAATGTTTCATCTTTGCATTAGTTTTAAACTGAGATACCCATCATCTTGGGCCGGTATTGAAATGTCTAAATTACTAACGTCATTTTTCCCAAAACTTGTCCGTTTTTAAGCAATTTAATTTACCATTTGCAAAATGACTCCAGGCTGGTGCAGCCGCTGATTGGCTGACAGACACTTTTTTCAGCCAATCCCCCTTTGTCAGCCAATCAGCGGCGGTCTATAGCTCAATAATGACGTCATTCGCCCGAATCTAAAAACTAAATTTGTATAAAGTTAAGTGACTTTTCGAGTGAAAAATATCACCATCGTTTTCAGCAGCACTTACTTCATATTTTATATTACAACCAGCGTATATTTGACAACTTTCAGAAAGGTGAAACATTCCCTTTAAACGCCAGCAGACATGTGCAAACAAAAACTAGGATAAAAATGTGGCCCGCCGTTCCCATGTCGCGCCTGAACTTGAAGAATGTATAGGTAATATCGTACCGCAGGGTCGCTGTCTGGAGGAGTGGTGCTTCTTCTTCGGCTACGTGATCCCTAACTCGACCAACACGTGGCAGAGTGTGATCGAGGCGGCGCCTGAGAGCCAGATGATGCCCGCCAACGTTCTCAAGTAGGTGTTGCAAGTGTCATGATTGGCTTCAATCCTGCAGTTATTTTCCGGCCCAGTGCTCTGTTTCCAGAGCCTCAAACATCAAATTGATGTTAGCAGTTCTTGGTATCGTCTGACCTGCTAAAATTATCTAACAATTGCCTTGTTTTCCAAATGCATATTGCAATATTGGCTGCGTTAGCCTAAACCACTCATTGGCACCTAGCCAACTCATCTCATTGACACCTAGCTAACTCATCCCATTGACCCGCAGCGGGAACGTCATCATCGAGACGCAGTTTTTCGACGACGACATGCTGGTCTCCACCTCCCAGGTGCGCCTGTTCTACGTGTAGGCGGTCCTGTCCGCTCGACCAGCCATGCTTGGCCAGGCTGCGACTAGTCAGGCGACCCCCGATTGGTGACTCGGTGCCGACCCGACATGTCGCCGGGGTCGCCCTGAGGCGGGACAGCGCCTTCAGGTCGTGCTGCTCGCGCTAGTGAGCGACTGAGCGCACACTGAAGGCGTTTGGCCCGCGGTTTGTTGTGGTTGTGTCGGTCACTCTTGCCCGCTGTTTTGAGCACACAGTGCACGCTTGCTTCTGGTCTTCGTGGACTTGCCATTGTTCCTCCGTTGGGAAATATCGGCAGGTTAGTCGTGGTTCCGCGGCTGGATGCGGGAACACGACAGGCGTTTTGGGGTTGATGAGTTTGTTCGTGTCCAGAAGCGCACTCCAGGAATAGGCCAGAGAATCCCCATAGATCTGACGATACTTCGACTAAATTAACGCGGGCACCAGTATGTGTTCCGCAAATAAAGGCATGGGAAAGCAATGGCCTGGGCCCCTTCCCTAACCTGGGAGTACCTGTTTGTGTGAGTAGGTGTTACTGCTAAGAATCCCGTATTGTGATCATAACACCTCATCGGGCTATTCGATGTAAGCTGCTGCCTGAAACTGAATATTTATTTATTTATTTATTTTACGTCATCAGGTATTTCCACACAATAGGGCTATTTGAATACCTTCGTCATACATTGGTGTAGCACATTTGCGTCGCAAACACTTGTCAAGAAGCTGCGTCAATAGATCAAGAAGCTTCAGTCAATATCTCTCTTACATGCCTTTTAAGAAGTACACACACTAAGACGATGTAGATGATTGTCAATGGCATAGCGATTGTACAGTTTGGATCCACGGTATATGAAGGTGCGCTTTCCATGGTTGTTGCGGGGACGAACAAGCGATAGGTGAGATGATTGTCGCAAGCCTGATTGATGGTTAAATGACAGGCTTTGGCGCAGTCCGACCGGCAGGTTTAGTGTTAAAATCTTGTGCATCATACATAAATCAAAATATTCTACAAGTTTCGGAACAGTGAGCCAGCCTAACTCCTTTAGGACATCTGAAACATGATCGTATTTCCGGCGACCAGAAATGACTCGTGCAGCAAAGTTGAGCACCTTTTGCAGTTCCTGAATTACACTTTTGCTAGCACTACCATATACTTGAGTACAATATCTAATGTGAGAGATCACCAGAGAATCCACTATACGGGGCAGGACAGAAGCTAACAGAACGTGTTTGGCATGGAGGATTCCGATAAGAATACCAAAACATCGGTGTATGACATGTTTCACGTGCGGTTGCCACGTGAATAGAACTGAGCATGGTGCGGCCGTGGAAGCGACGGAGAATGCGTACAAACGGTTTAGTTGAACGGTTTTCGCGGACCAGCGCTGTTACGTCGCCGTATGGCTGGGTGTTTTCTGGTTTGTAGAACGGCCATTGGTAATATATTCGTTGTCAGTTTGCGAAACATTTTCAACTTTCACATGAGCCATTGCTTTGTGTATGGATGATGTATGTTTTGTTTTGTGCCTTTCGTAACTGTACCATTGGTTCGGCGCTGGTTAGACTCGTGGAACGTGTAGAGTTTGGCGACGCTTCTGTAGTGGAGTCTCACATCATTTTACCATCTCAAAGTGTTTGTTGTCCCGGCATCACCCCGACCGCGCTCGTCTGTGATTCGGAAGGGCTCGTTGCCTGAATCGCCAAGCATCTAATATGCTCCGTTCGGCAATCCCTTTCAATCATCTTGCGACCCACAATTTGCCTTATCCCCACGATGACAATCCAAGACGTACAAAGTTGCTGCGCGATCCCGCCGCTAAGCTCGTTCTCGGCCAAGCGACTTGCACCTCACTGTACTGTACACTGAACTTCGCTGCAAAAATTGTTCCGTAACAGAGGGCCACCCGCCAGTATAGCCATATTGTCGTACTAGCCCTGTCCTCGTATGTGGTCGGGATGGTATAATCCGAGGCCAGCACGCACCCGTCGTATTGAGTTGATCCGTGTCTTACCACCCCGCACGCTGCCTCACCCCCTCAGTGCTGTGGTTGGCGGCCGGCGCACCTGCTCGTCTGTCTGACTCGGCCATTGCAACGCCGGTATTTCACGCGATAACTGACGATAACCTACGATCTCAATGTCACCAGCCGTTGTGCGAAGTGTCTCCTCACAAATACATGTGATACTACGAATTCTGTTTTATCTCAAGACCGACAACTGCCATGAACTTTCGCAACAATGTATCGCAAATTATGGTTTTGTGCCGTTTGACAGTTGTACGACTGCGATGGTCATTGGTGCCCAGAACGAACCACCAATCGCCATCCACTATTTACATACATTCTTCCCTTCCGCATCACATACACACGCAACCCAATACCACATATCATCATCCATATATTGCTCCAAAACACGCCGCACACATTAGGCCAGTAGAGCGGCCCGTCTACACCAGTACACCAATCAGACCCGTCGGGCGCGTCTGTCTGCGGGTCGGGTCCCGGTTACGCCGGCCGCCGCTCCATGAGCTCTTCGGTCTCTTTCCTCACGACGCGCTGGTACTTCCTGGCGATGTGCGGCGTGTAGTACCACGCCTTGTAGTCGCCACGCTCGGCCATCAGCTTCTTGACGCGCTGCTCAATCAGCCTGTCGAAAAATGGTCAGCGTGACGTGACCGGGAACGGGTGTGTAATGCGTTACAGTGGCTATCGTAAGGATGGAATACGACGAGACTGTGTGATTGCGACAAATTAAGCTACGAAAATGACATTTGATAGCAAAGTATGTCATGTCTAAATGTCGAAATATTGTTTCTGGGGAAATATCGCCTTTCTGGAGTGAACAATTTTCGGCCGTGTATCTCTGCATCTCAAATAAAAGCTGTAAAACGTATTAAGTCAACACAGGTTGGATCCACTGCGAGTCCCGTAAGAAATGCGCCTGAAGTACAGCTCACCTGAGCTGCCGCTTGTGCTCCGTCTCCCAGAGGAACTGCATCTTCTTCTCATACTCCATCTGCTCGTTACGCGTGCAGTTGCGCACGAGGAAGCGGGTGATGGGCGACTTGAAGTACTCGTCCTCCCGGGGCGCGTAGTCCTCAGGGGTCTCGGAGAGCGTGGCCGGGCCTACCATCATGTTGATGATGCCGATGCCGGTCAGCAGCGGGATGGCCGTGCCCACGAAGTACATGTGCAGCATATCCTTGAACTTGTTCCATTGGAAGCGCGATGGGATGATGTTCATGGCGCGGTGGTCGCTCATCTTCGCCACTGCGGGACGTGGGGAAAATCACGACATGCTGGGTGTGGTGCAGTATTTCTTCGGAAAATGGACTCGCGATAAATAGCATGACGAACGTAGTTATTCACAATGCACATCTCTTAAGAAAAACGGAAGCGAGGCACATCGCTAACGTTGGGTTAGTGCCGTACCTTCAGCTGAATAAAATACATGAGGTTACAACAATACACCGTCAGTTTGATCCACTCCTCCATCGAATCCGTTAGGATAGGGCGCAGAAGTAGCAGCCAGCCAGTGGCTAGCTAGCTAACATGCTTACCCTGCTGCATGTTGGTGTGTGTGAGGGCGACCCGCGCCGGGCCGCTGGCGCTACGAATGACGCTCAGGACTGTCATGATGATGGTGTGAGGACGCCCTCAGTCAGGTCCCACCTGACACACCACTCCTGATGGTAACAGAGGACACTAAAAAACACAGCTCATATCTGATGCACAATACGGTGCAAGTAAAGACATACATCAAGACATCATGGATAACAGGCAACTGATAGAATGGTAGTTCAATAAGCTACCTTGTTTCCATGGGATTAGTTGATCCACATTTGATTTTCATTCCTGGTTATGGTAGTCATGGAAACAAGTATATAAAGTGTAATATGTTCTGTAATTGGATCATAGGAACAGGATTACCAGAGAGAATCTGGATTTCCCAGCTAATGGAGCAGCGAGAAGTATCTACCCACAGGTAATCAGTGATTTAGACTGGTGATTAAAGTTACAGTTAAGTAGTCACTAAACTTGCAAATAGAGCGCTGGGCTTCTGACCTCACCCGGTGTGGCAGGCCAGGTTCCAGTCGATTCAGTGCTCGCTATTTTCCCCTGGATGGGATGGCCTGCGGCCGGTGGCGGCAGTCACACTCAAGGTCAGGCGACGACAGAGAGTGGGTTCACAGTTGGAAAAACTTATTTCTGGATATTTTTACTTTTTACAAGAATTTACCTACAGATGGGAAGAAATAGTGTTTTTATGTAAAAGTCTAAAATATCTTCCCAAAAACTATGGTTTCATGACCTTATTTGGTAAACGATGATCAAAAAGAAAAATTGATAGTAGCCCATATTGTTTTATAACATTGTTTATGGGAGACACGTTCATGCATCTCACATGGATAGTGTGAAAGCGAGTATTCTTGCTCCATGACGTATCTTGTGCAGTTTTTGAAGTGGGAGGTGATGGTTACTCTGGTGTGGACTGGTGTGGATTTCTGGCCTGTGTGGTGCAGATTTTCGCTGTGGGCTGGTGTGCCTTGTTTACTCCTGTGCCAAACTTTGCAGTCTGGCTTGCCACCATAAGTTAGGGTTAAAGATCACCAGTTACATCAAAATAGGACTTTTCGTTACATGAACAGTGTAGATAAATACACATACATACACTTGAGATATTGGGAAGGATATAGGCAAAGGATAGTCAGTGGTTTCCCACTCAGCTGTTAAATGATGACACTAAAGCACCAGCAAACAGCTAATAGCATGAGAAAGTTTTGATGCTTTGACATGACTGGCAGCTGGACCTCTCCCATACAGCATCAGCATCGAAGCTCCAAAGTCTATACAATGAATCAAGAACAACAGAACTGTGGAAACTAAAATTATAACAATAATGAACAGTTTTAATTGTTTCAAACGTTATTCTGAGCATAATTATTAGAAAAGGTAGAATGAAGTGTAACCTCCACTGAAGAAGGCGAAAATATATTTTGGATTTTATTTTGTTATTGATACTAATAAATATGAGCATGAGGTTACACTTCATTCTACTTTTTATAATAATGAACAGGTAGGTAATGCAAATTCCATGAATAATGAGTAAATATAAACAAAGTGAAACTCCAGGCCTATGGTGTTGAAGGCAAGCTTTTGGGGTGGATTCAGGCTTTCCTTCTCTGGGCGTAGACAGCAAGTTCTGGTCAGGGTTGTTACTCCCAATGGTCACCTGTCACTAGTGGAGTGCCACAGGGTTCTGTCCAAGGCTATGTAAACCAGGTAGACCGCTCCGGCCGAAAAAGTGGCGACAACTCGTAATTTAGTTGCAACGACCCCGCAGCCGCTGTGACGCGGATGAGGGTCTCGCGGCCGGCCGGCCGGTCGCCTACGTAGGGTTAACGCGTAGACCCCTCCCGCTTTTTTGTCGCTTGGTTCCTTTGTTTGTCGGCTGATTTTTAAACTTAAGATGTCTATCTACCACAAATTAAGCGATGTATTGGGAGTCGTTGCAAAAATTGCAATCCGACCCAAACTTTTTAAGTTATGGGCCGGAACAGTTTGCTGCCCGGTGATTCCGGCCGGCCGCGTACTCCCCCCGTTTTTTCCAGCTTGGTTCCTTAGTTTACCGGTCGATTGTTACACTTAAGATGTCTATATACCATAAATTAAGCGATGTATTGGATGACTTTGAGAAAATCGCAATGCAACCCATTTTTTTAAAGTTATGGGCCGGCAAATTCCACTGACCGGCGATTCCGGCCGGACCGCCGTACGTAAAACGCCAACGCGCACGTTCCTCCGGTGTGTGTCGCCTGATTTCTTCATTTGCCGACCTATTGTTACAATTAAGATAACAATCTGTCACAAATTGAACGATGTATCTTATGCCGTTGAGAAAATTGTTATCGGACTCAAACTATTTACATTTTGGGCCGGCAAAGTTAAAGGGAGTGTGCCTACTCACATCGCTTAGTTGGGGTTATTGACACTGGTCTATAGAACACAATTTTCTGAATTGAACCACTAAATAATTTTCCAGATTCACCCTAGTTGCTGAGATATTCAAAGATTCCAGGAATTTGCTTGGGAGCAAAAAGTTATCGGGTAGACTCCAGATGGCTTCCCACTACTAAAAGCACTGCAACTATCGATTACACTGCTAGCATATCGTTATCACCGGCCAATAGCAATTCGAACAAACAGCTCGTGTGCGCTGATAGCAGCTGCCGAACAACAGAGCCTGGGCGGCCATCATGCTTGCATGCATCATGCTTGTCTTAGGTGCGTCGTTCACGTATCAATTTGTTACCTCTGATTACCTTCACCGTAGTGGGAATCGTTTTTTCGATATCGAAACGAAAAATAATTGAAAACAATATAAGTGAAAATTCAACTAAAGGGGCTCCAAATGTAAATTTCATCGTATCCAACCATCACAACAATAGCTACTTATCGTAGGAAAAATAATTTTGACAGTCCAAAACAGTAGGCACACTCCCTTTAACCGTCCTTTGGCTCACGATGGCAGACCGGACAGCCACCATATACAATACAATACTCAAATAGTCTGAATTTAAATCATGCGGCCCATATTATGGCTAAGGAAAAATTGCACTAGGCTTACCTGATAAATAAAACAAAGTTGCTGATATAACAGTTGACAATTTGCGATGATAACGTCTGACAGCTCTTGGCAAAGGCCAAAGCATACCCATAAAATAGATATTCTCATCTTTTTGACGAGTTTCATGAAAATCTGATTAGATAAGTCGATTGTCAAATGCATTCAAGCAATTAAAAGTAACTGTTTAAAATTACACTTCCCACCCGCGTCTCCGCACCACACCATCCCGCCCCTCACCGCGTCTCCAGTTTGGCATTTTGAAGGGATCTTCACTAGATATAAATCAGAAGGCCTACCAGAATGCAAGAAATTCAGTTAAGAAAAAGGTCAGAGCAGCTAAAAGGGCGAAGGACCTTGATTTAGCTAGACATTGTAATGCAGATAGTAAGAAGTTCTTCAGTTTTTATAAGTTCAGTACAGTTTCCAAAAATATAGGTCCATTTAAGGTAGATGATGTGTTAGTTAGCAAGGACAGTGAAATGGTTGAAGTGCTTAATGATCAGTTTCAATCTGTCTTTACTATCGAGGACCAGAGTAGTATTGCAGCACTTCAGCCTGAGCTAGAGACAGAGGAGACTATAGGAGAGCTAGGTGGCATAAGTAGTGAACTTGTTCTAGAATATCTAAAGAAAGTAAGGCCTAACAAGGCAGAAGGACCTGATGAAATCCATGCTAGACTTTTAAGAGAATCTGAAAGGGAGTTGTCGGTTCCATTAGCCATAATATTTTCTAAATCACTCGCAGATAGTAAAATTCCACTTGATTGGAAAAGAGCAAATGTTGTTCCTATTCATAAAAAGGGAGATAGAAGTAAAAAGGAAAACTATAGACCGGTTAGTCTGACCTCATTAGTCTGCAAGGTGCTTGAATCAATCATCAAAGATAAGATTGTTGAATTCTTGGAGCAAAATGAACTCATCAAGGATACACAGCATGGCTTTAGGAAGGGCCGTTCTTGTTTAACTAATCTTCTGGAGTTTTTGGATGTTGCAACAGATAGCTTTGATCAGGGTAAACAGCTAGATGTAGCTTTTCTTGATTTCAGTAAAGCATTTGACAAAGTCCCCCATCCAAGACTGGGGTTGCAACTTAAAATTCATGGGATCAGGGGCAAGATTCTGGATTGGATAGAAACGTGGCTTTCAGGACGCCAGCAAAGGGTTATATTGAATGGGTGCCAATCACAATGGAAGGAGGTTCTCAGTGGGGTTCCACAGGGCTCAGTCCTGGGCCCATTGCTTTTTATAATATTTGTGAATGCAATTGAGAACAGTATAGACAGCAAAGTCTTGAAATTTGCAGACGATCTAAAAGTTGTCAGGATTATTAGAGGAAAACATGATCAGGATGTTTTTCAATCAGATCTGGACAAGCTAGTTGAGTGGTCTGAAGCATGGCAGATGAAATTCAATTTGAGTAAATGTAAGATTATGCACGCTGGACGGGTTAGCAGTAAACATAGGTATGAAATGGGTGGGCAGAAAATGGAGCAGATTGAAAAGGAAAGAGATTTAGGTGTTGTGGTAAACAATAGACTATCAGCGTCAGACCAGGTTGTAGAAGCTAGGAAAAAGGCACTTAGAATGCTAGGGGCCATTAACAGAAATGTTTCCTACAAGAGTGAAAAGGTAATAACAAAACTGTATTGTGCATACGTTAGACCACATTTGGAGTATTGTGTACAAGCCTGGTCTCCAACATATGAGAAAGATTGCTGGTTGTTAGAAAGAGTTCAAAAAAGGGCAACAAAAATGGTTAATTGTCTTGGTAGTTTACCTTATGAAGATAGATTAAAGAAATTGGGTATGTTTTCACTTAGATATAGAAGGCTAAGAGGAGATCTAATTGAAGTCTTCAAATTTGTAAATAGTCAGCATTCTGGATATTTAAAGGGTATGTTTGAGTTCAATAGGGAAAATCGATGTAGAGGTCATCAGCATAAACTCATTATGAAACAAAGTAGGACTAGGCTATGACAGTCATTTTTCAGTAGAAGGGTTGTAGGACATTGGAATATGCTACCAGGGGATGTCGCTGATGCAGTGACACTTGTTTCCTTCAAAATTAGATTAGATAAATACTTTACAGAGAAGGGATTAGTTCATAAATACTTGTGGGATTAGCCTTCTTTTATGCAGGTAGAGTAAGGTGATTTGAAGGGGCGAGACTGGTGGAGGGGGGGGGGGGGGGGTGGGGGGGGGGGTGCAACCTCGGATGGGCCCAAGAGGCTCTTTGTTGCACTTTTCTTTTATGTCTTTATGTCTTAAGACATTGATTCTGTTGTCAAATGGTCTGACAGGTGGCAACTGCCATTCAATGAAGCAAAATGCAAGTGTCTGCACATTGGGTCAGGGAACCGGAAACATGTCTACATGATAAGAGGTAACGTTCTCAAATCTGTCAGTGAAGAAAGAGACTTGGGTGTCTTTATAGACTCAACCCTTAAATTCTGGAGGCAGGCAGCTTCTGCTGTTTCCAAGGCTACACAAATTTTGGCAGTGATCCGGAGATTGTTTGCTTACTTCAATGAACAGACGCTGACCCTATTGTACAAGACCCAAGTGAGACAGCATTTGGGATACGGCAATGTGCTATGGGGATCGTTCAACCATGCTGACCAGACTGCTGGAGCGTGTCCAGAGACCAGGCTGGTGCCGGGTATGAGGGTCATACCCTCAACGTCTCCAGAGGCTGCAGCTTCCCTTGCTGTATTACCGAAGGCGACGCAGAGACATGGTAATGATCTACCAACTGTTACACACTGGTATTGATCTGGACCCGGACGACTTTGTCTCAGGGGCTATGCTGGCGACAACTAGAGGCCACTGCTGGAAATTGGCTAAGCTATGGGCAGCGTCTTGAGTCTGGAGGAGTACACTCTGTGTATGTGCCATTAATGATTGGAATGGCCTCTCTCCACATGTCGCCCTTGCTGACACTCTAAACCAGTTTAAGTCCCGACTGGACCAGCAATGGCATACAGACAAATACTTTGTACCTATCCAAGATCTCACCTAGACCTAACAAATTCCATATCCAAAGTGTTTGACAAGACCGGGACCTACAGGCATAGCAGTGATAGTGCCTTTCAAAATCCTGATGTGTAGGTAAGGTAAGGTAAGGTAAGTGAGGTCTATGTAAACCAGTCAAGCATATAATATGAAAACAACAAATTCAAGTCAAAATAAAATTAAAATGCTGAATGAAAATTATTGAAAATTATTGGTATTGGTTATAGGTACCGAGAGCCAACGGAGCGAGCCAGAAGGCAATAGTATCCCTGATAACTAGACATTTACACATTTTATTCGAGTAAAACAACTTATTTACACCTACATCAAATATCCACACACTTTTATAACTTTATATCTTAGCCACGGTAAATAGACTACTATCTTACCTATATCACCCGCAATCTTTTCACGAGAGGTCCCGAGGTAGTCTAGTTCGTGTTAAAGCTTCAAAGTTGCACGGCAAATCCGCCAGGGTGAATATTGTTGATAACATTTTAATCTTTTCATTGATCAAATTGTATTTTTTGACAAATATTTCAGCAGGAAAAATATATTTTGCAAGTTTAGTTTAAATCAATATCAAATTTTACAGAATTACATCTAAAGTTTTCTATAAAAAAGAAGAGTAAAAATGTTCAGCACCAGTTGCGCTAAAAGTAACTTCTATCGTTAGTTTTATGACGTTCGTGGCGCACATCAGGTTGTTTTGCATTTGTTTTGCTGATGCCCATTGAATTTTCTGCAGTCGAGGAGTTCAGTTGTGATGTCAGAGTTAGGGGCGTTGCGCTGCCTTGCCCCGTTCGGACCTTTCTGACAAATATTCTGAGAGACAATGACTTCATATCGGTGATTGACATAGGCCTTGATTTCATAAGGCTTTAAGGTACGTATGGTTTTATTTTTACTTTGACTTTCAGCTGGTGGTGTCACTGGTGGGTGTGTTGCTGAACTGTTCTGGTTCAATGAAGATAGCCTTAATGGACCCTTCATTGTGTCACTGGATGTTTGTAATGATCTCTAAAGAAGTGTTGATGCTGTTAAGATGCTCATATTTATTATAATCCTTCACAACGCTTGTTATGGTGTTACAGTGGATCTGATACATGTTATGCTCCAAAAATAGGAATGGAATGGGCAGGCCAGTATGATTTAAACAAATTTGGTAAATGTTTCTTATTTGTATATCAAATACATTAAAAATAAATGGCTTCTTATTTTGACCCTGTGCTGATATTGAGGGCAATATTCCACTTTTGCACACCTTTATATAGGCAAATTGAATATTGTATACTAATTCTACACATCTGATTTCATCAGAACTGCACTCAAAACAGGGGCATTCTCAGTACTTACCTGACAATAATTATTTGTATCACCTGTCAATAGCCTCAGACCACCCGCAACAACTCTACCATTACAATTAAAAGTAAACATGGGCACAGAAATGTGTCAGATACTAAGGCTGTCATATGACGTCATATGTATCTGGTTGACCACTAAACCCTATCACGCTCTCACTAAACCTCTGTTCCTGGCGGAGTGCAGTACCTGTATTTGAGACAGAAGGTTGACCGCTCAGCGGCTGCTACCACAATGTGACCTTGCTGGATACATATCTGACGCATTTCACTAAAAAAAAACAGCTCATGTTGTTTACATTTCAGTTGTAATGGCAGAGTCTTGTTGCAGTCAGCTGAGACGATTGATGGGTGATAAAAATTATTATTGTTAGGTAAGTACTGAGAATGTCCCTGTTTTGAGTGCAGTTCTAATGAAATCAGACATGTAGAAATAGTATAAAATATTCAATTTTCTTATAAAAAGGTGTGCAAAAGCGGAATACGACCATCTTGAGTTATACCATTGGCCCTTTCACAAGTCAAGTTGTCTTGCTGCCTATTGAATGCCTTGAAATGGGAGATGTTGTTACTTCCATCTTCCAATGTCCATTCATCTATCAATGGTACAAAAATGGAATGATATCTGGTGTAGATTGGTATATCCTTTGAGTTTCATCAGCTCTTCTTGTGATGTCAATATGCCTGCTCAGAAGGGTAGTGTAAAAATTGTGGTCACCCTTATATGTCTAGATAAAGTCTGAATTATCAATTATCATACTCCCCAGACCCTCCTGTAATGGATGTTGGGATGGGGGGGGGTGGGAGGGGCTTACAGGCCAAAGTTAACTATGGTAGGGGAGATAACATGGGAATAACATGCTAGATAGCTCTCCCTTGAACCCACTCAACTGTATCTCGGCCCAGGCTTGATGTAGATCCCCAAATCATGTTAGAATACTTGATATGTGGCATTGAATGTTCTGTACAGAATATGCAGTGAGGTGCAATGCTGTGTTGAGACTCATGCTGCAGTGCAACGGTCCTGTCCACATGTCCCACTGTGCCAGCTTCCTGTTCAAGAAGCTTAAACTGTTGTTGGCCAGGATGCATTTTAATAAATTAAGTTTAAACATATGGTTTGAAAGGAGTTTCTAGGATCAGAGCCCTTTGTTTAGCTGAGCTTGTTGTGTTGTGCATACCCTGACTCTTACTATCAGCTCTCACAATTTCTGCTCACCTGCATAATTTACAATTGCAGTCTATGTGTGTAGGAAGACAAGTATAATGATCCTCCCAACATATTTTCTCTTTTCACATGGACAATGTCTGTGGCTGTGAACTGGTATCCAAAGGGATGACTTGCTGACCCCAGATGCATGGATTTGGCCTTTGTCAAAGGAGATCTGCCATTCTAGGGTCTGATCTTCCAGTGCTGATCTATGTCTTGTCTGGTGGAGAGCTGTGTCTTGTCTGGAGGAGAGCTGTGTCTTGTCTAGAGGAGAGCTGTGTCTTCGTCTTGTCTGGAGGAGAGCTGTGTCCAGTGTTGGATTTTTGCATTTCATGACCTGGTCCCAGAGAGTACAAATCCATAGGTAAAATTAAAATTGTATTGTTGGGCAAGTTAAGATTTTCATTTTTGCTTTAATTATTTTACTTGGAAAGTAAAGCAAAATCCTGATTTGTAATAGATATTAAATCCTTGTGAGGAAAATTGAATTATATTTTAACGACAATGTCGGTAAGACCAGGCGAAAGGAGAGCAAATTTCCTGAACAAATATGAAGAGAGCAAAATTCTTTGGACCCAAAAAGTCCAGAAAATGGCCCAAATTCCAAGGCTGGCTGTGTCTTCGTCTTGTCTGGAGGAGAGCTGTGTCTTGTCTGGAGGAGAGCTGTGTCTTATCTGGAGGAGAGCTGTGTCTTGTCTGGAGGAGAGCTGTGTCTTGTCTGTAGGAGAGCTGTTTCTTGGTTATCTGTGTCTGACCCTATGCCACAGGGAGGTTACTTGTCAGTGGGCGGGGCAGTCCTGTGGAAAATCGTGAAAGCTGTTTGTCATCTTAACATGGCTTATGACCAAAACATTTGCATAGGGCCAATGTATTTGCTGTATATGTGGTCTGATTTGCATGACATCCAGCAATTAGCACTTATATACTTTGTTTCTGGGCACATAGTTACAATATTATTATGTCAAACCTCATTGTTTATCTTGTATCTTCACAGATGCTTGGTATGACTGGAAGTGAAGAAATCATGGCAAATGGACACAATGACTATGATCTTGGTAAGTGACACTTGGCCATGCCTCTCTTAGACTGCTCTTGGTAATTGGTTTATGTAAATGTTTTGATGAGGCATGCCTTGCAATTGAGGTAACCTAGTGATGGGTCTCTTTCATACTCCAATTTGTGTTGATCATGTTGTTGCACTGAGGTATGGTAAAGTAAAACCCAATAATTATACAATATGTTCAGCACACTTATTACAGCTCTATGTTCAATGCAACTTTGTATTGTTGTCCATTGTCAACCGAGTTATATTGCCAAGTAGTTCATGTGAAGAGTGACAGTGCTTCTTTACTCTTTTTATGAAGTTGTATTCCATCAGTTCACCTTGGTATGCCTGTGCTGCAATTCCGTTTTCTCCCATCGAGAACGGGAAGCTTAATCGTGATCACATTCTGCTCTTGTGTGTAATATGTTATCTACATTTGTATCGATACTTCCTGCGGATATTCAGCTCGACCCCCGGGAAACACATCTGGTTGGCTAGTGCACCCTGCAGTGGCAGTGTTACTCACATGACTGCCGCTAAATTGAAGGTACCTAGCATCGTGCTGGGAGTCACACCTCACCATGAGAGAAGGCAGACAGGGACGTGTTCCTCCCGTTACCGTTGGCTGTGTGCCACAGATATCGACGGCGTGGTGCCTTACCATGAGAGAAGGCAGACAGGGACGTGTTCCTCCCGTTACCGCTGGCTGTGTGCCACAGATATCGACGGCGTGGTGCCTTACCATGAGAGAAGGCAGACAGGGACGTGTTCCTCCCGTTACCGCTGGCTGTGTGCCACAGATATCGACGGCGTGGTGCCTTACCATGAGAGAAGGCAGACAGGGACGTGTTCCTCCCGTTACCGCTGGCTGTGTGCCACAGATATCGACGGCGTGGTGTCGGCACTGGGCCGGCTGCGGTCGTCGCTCGGCAGTAGTGAAGAGGAGTTCGGCTTCCTGGCCAACCTGCTGCAGAGTGCCCAGCTGCAGAGTCTCGTGCAGGTCAGGTTGAGTCACAGGTCGGGTCGGGAGCGGTGGGCGGGCCAAGCAGCGTCGCACGAGGGTTCAAGGAGGGCTCGGCTGGTTTTGAGAGGTCAGACAGGGTCATATATTTCACCGAGTCAGATAGGCTATAACCGTGTCAGGCATGGCCAGAAAACTCAGACAGATTAATCGATCACAGGCGGGTCAGAACTCATAAATCAATAAATCTTGAAAGCATGGGTTTATGAGCTGGCAATGCAAATCGCTACCATTGCGTCGTAGCGTGGCTAACTACAATGGCCTTGATTCATTAACCCTATAAGACCATGTGCCCCGCTGTAACACTGTTGTGTTTCTGCTGCAGGCGCACAGCACCATCATGTCGACGATGACGGAGAACCAGTGCCCGCCGGTGCTGTCCACGGCCGAGGACATCGCGTTCGAGGTGATGGGCGAGATCCAGCAGAAGGGACTGACAGAGCCGGACGCCGTGGAGCTGTTCCGACTGCTGCAGGCGCCGCACATGCTGGTCAGTCCCGGGACACACGCTGGTCGATCACTTAACGGGGACACACGCTGGTCGATCACTTAACGGGGACACGCGCTGGTCTATCACTTAACGTGGACACGCGCTGGTCTATCACTTAACGGGGACACACGCTGGTCGATCACTTAACGGGGACACGCGCTGGTCGATCACTTAACGGGAACACGCGCTGGTCGATCACTTAACGGGGGCACGCGCTGGTCTATCACTTAACGGGGACACGCGCTGGTCGATCACTTAACGGGGACACGCTGGTCGATCACTTAACGGGGACACGCTGGTCGATCACTTAACGGGGACACGCTGGTCGATCACTTAACGGGGACACACTGGTCGATCACTTAACGGGGACACACGCTTGTCGATCACTTAACGGGGACACGCTGGTCGATCACTTAACGGGGACACGCTGGTCGATCACTTAACGGGGACACGCGATGGTCGATCACTTAACGGGGACACGCGATGGTCGATCACTTAACGGGTACATACGCTGGTCGATCACTTAACGGGGACACACGCTGGTCGATCACTTAACGGGGACACATGCTGGTCGATCACTTAACGGGGATACATGCTGGTCGATCACTTAACGGGGACACGCGCTGGTCGATCATTTAACGGGGACACACACTGGTCAGTTGCTCACGGCGGACTCACGCTGGTCAGTTGCTCACGGCGGACACACGCTGGTCAGTTGCTCACGGCGGACTCACGCTGGTCAGTTGCTCACGGCGGACTCACGCTGGTCAGTTGCTCACGGCGGACTCACGCTGGTCAGTTGCTCACGGCGGACACACGCTGGTCAGTTGCTCACGGCGGACTCACGCTGGTCAGTTGCTCACGGCGGACTCACGCTGGCCAGTTGCTCACGGCGGACTCACGCTGGTCAGTTGCTCACGGCGGACGCACGCTGGTCAGTTGCTCACAGCGGACACACGCTGGTCAGTTGCTCACGGCGGACTCACGCTGGTCAGTTGCTCACGGCGGACACACGCTAGTCAGTTTCTCACGGCGGACTCACGCTGGTCAGTTGCTCACGGCGGACACACGCTGGTCAGTTGCTCACGGCGGACACACGCTGGTCAGTTGCTCGCGGCAGACTCACGCTGGTCAGTTGCTCACGGGGGACACACGCTGGTCAGTTGCTCACGGCGGACACACGCTGGTCAGTTGCTCACGGCGGATTCACGCTGGTCAGTTGCTCACGGCGGACACACGCTGGTCAGTTGCTCACGGCGGACACACGCTACTACCCATGGGGTCGTTCTGTTTAGTCGCTCATGAGAGGTCGTCGTAGACGGACTGAACGGTCTCTCGCTCGCCTCCCCTCCCTCCTCCGCCGCCTTCGCGCCGGAAGCATCGTGCTTGTTTCCCGCAGGCGATTGCTGATCGCCTTGGATTTGTTTGCTCGCAGTCTGAAGTTGGCTATCCTGCTGGTTGTCACGGCTGTGGATTGGTGTTTGTTTGAAGGTCTGGCGCTCGCTGACATCTGCTGTTGTGGATAACTGTCTGTTTTAGTGGTAGTTGGCCTTTTTCTTAGCCCGTGTCTGTTAGAACTCAGTTGCAATCGGTTGGTCGCTGTCACACCATGCCAGGCAAATCCATAATCGTGGGCAAATGACGAAATCGTCATTTGCCGTTTATCATTTGCATCTTGCGGAACTTAAAGCGGTAGCCATCTGAGTAAAGTGGTAGGCGGGTCAGCTTCGCTTCTGAATTGTGACGCAATGCTACTGACTCGATCGCCTTGCCACATGACATTCATGGTGCTGGTCACTAGGTGCAAAGGAAGGTCTGGGCCAGGAATATCTAACGCGCTACCTGGGATTGGTAACTCGTGCCAACGGTGACGGAATTTGAGCTGGTATCGGCTTAAAGCCAGGCGGTACGATGTATCCCCGAGTTGTTAATCATAGATGAGACAGCGGTCCACAATAATCCGCTAAGGGATACTTTTGTAAGTTACAATTTAAAGAAGTTGACGTGTGGCTTGGAAGAACTAAACGGGTTTTGGTGGCAGACTTCCTGACCGATTCGTGTAGCCGGCAGGGTATGTCTCTGAGAGTCAGCCTGCGCCTCCTGCCCTTCACCGCGTCCTGACCTAAGTTACTACCAGTCAAACTCTTCCGACTGAGTTTCTCGCTGGCCTCTAGTGGCCGACTGTTCGCTCTCTCTCCTTCACTTTCCTCTCCTGTTTCTGACCTCAGCTACCGCGTCTGTCTCTCTCGGCAGAACATGCTGTCGGCACACGACATGGTGGCACAGAAGGACTACGTGCCGCGGCTGCCGGACCTGCCGACCGACGCCGAGGACGAGGAGGAAGAGACGGTCAAGATCGTCCAGCTTGTCAAGAGCAACGAGCCCCTGGTGAGTGAGAGAGACGCGCCCGAGACGCGCCCGAGACGCGAGAGATGTGTCCGAGACTCGGCCACCCACGCACCCGGGAATGCTGGGAGCTGTGCATAGGACGGAGTGGAGGGCTGTACGAGGTCTGAAGTAAGTGTTCAATGCAATAGTGATGATCCGTTGCAGCAAACATTTGTACTTTGTTAGAAAGTATTGATTTCCTGTGTCCTGCAAGCACACTAAACGACCTTCGTTTCTGCTTGCCATCGTCCCATGCCATCCTGCTTGTTTACCCTTGAAGAGCCCTGACGCGTCATCCTCGGTGGCTGACATGACCCGACCTGACCTGTGCTCCTACCTCGTATCCTCACCAGTCGATCCTGTCGGCCTGATTCCAGGTGGCTCGCCCGTCCACTCCTCCTCCTCCTCCTCCGCTGCCGCCGCAGTCGCCGCCGCCGGTACGGCTGCGTGCGTGGCTAACGGCAGCACGCGGACCTCGGTCCCTGTCCAGCCCGCGGCGGCGGCAGGTGGCCCGGGCCCCGGTCTCTGCGCCGCTCACGCCGCTGAAGTCGCGCCCCCAGCACCGTCTGCTGGCCTCACACGGCGAGCCGGCACCCGCCCCCGGCCCCACCCCCGTCACATCCGCCGTGTCCGCGTTCGATTACCTGTACTAGCTGCCCACTGTGGGTGTCACGCCATGTCTATGGATTACCAGCTGTACTAGCTGCCCACTGTGGGTGTCACACTTATCTGGATTACCTGTACTAGCTGCCCACTGTGGGTGTCACGTCATGTCTATAGATTACCTGTACTAGCTGCCCACTGTGGGTGTCATGCCATGTCTGGATTACCTGTACTAGCTGTCCACTGTGGGTGTCATACCATGTCTATAGATTACCAGCTGTACTAACTGCCCACTGTGGGTGTCACGCCGTGTCTATGGATTACCTGTACTAGCTGCCCACTGTGGGTGTCACACCATGTCTATGGATTACCAGCTGTACTAGCTGCCCACTGTGGGTGTCACGCCATGTCCATGGATTACCTGTACTAGCTGCCCACTGTGGGTGTTACACCATGTCTATAGATTACCTGTACTAGCTGCCCACTGTGGGTGTCATGCCATGTCTGGATTACCTGTACTAGCTGCCCACTGTGGGTGTCATACCATGTCTATAGATTACCAGCTGTACTAACTGCCCATTGTGGGTGTCACGCTGTGTCTATGGATTACCTGTACTAGCTGCCCACTGTGGGTGTCACGCCATGTCTATGGATTACCAGCTGTACTAGCTGCCCACTGTGGGTGTCACGCCATGTCTATGGATTACCTGTACTAGCTGCCCACTGTGGGTGTCACACCATGTCTATGGATTACCTGTACTAGCTGCCCACTGTGGGTGTCACGCCATGTCTATGGATTACCTGTACTAGCTGCCCACTGTGGGTGTCATGCCATGTCTATGGATTACCAGCTGTACTAGCTGCCCACTGTGGGTGTCATGCCATGTCTATGGATTACCTGTACTAGCTGCCCACTGTGGGTGTCACACCATGTCTATGGATTACCAGCTGTACTAGCTGCCCACTGTGGGTGTCATGCCATGTCTATGGATTACCTCTACTAGCTGCTCACTGTGGGTGTCACACTATATCTGGATTACCTGTACTAGCTGCCCACTGTGGGTGTCACGTCATGTCTATAGATTACCTGTACTAGCTGCCCACTGTGGGTGTCACGCCATGTCTATGGATTACCTGTACTAGCTGCCCACTGTGGGTGTCACACCATGTCTATGGATTACCAGCTGTACTAGCTGCCCACTGTGGGTGTCATGCCATGTCTATGGATTACCTCTACTAGCTGCCCACTGTGGGTGTCACACTATATCTGGATTACCTGTACTAGCTGCCCACTGTGGGTGTCACGCCATGTCTATAGATTACCTGTACTAGCTGCCCACTGTGGGTGTCACACCATGTCTATGGATTACCAGCTGTACTAGCTGCCCACTGGGGGTGTCACGCCATGTCTGGATTACCTCTACTAGCTGCCCACTGTGGGTGTCACGCCATGTCTGGATTACCTCTACTAGCTGCCCACTGTGGGTGTCACGCCATGTCTGGATTACCTCTACTAGCTGCCCACTGTGGGTGTCACGCCATGTCTATGTATTACCTGTACTAGCTGCCCACTGTGGGTGTCACGCCATGTCTATGGATTACCAGCTGTACTAGCTGCCCACTGTGGGTGTCACACCATGTCTATGGATTACCTGTACTAGCTGCCCACTGTGGGTGTCACGCCATGTCTATGGATTACCTCTACTAGCTGCCCACTGTGGGTGTCACGCCATGTCTATATATTACCTGTACTAGCTGCCCACTGTGGGTGTCACACCATGTCTATGGATTACCAGCTGTACTAGCTGCCCACTGTGGGTGTCACGCCATGTCTGGATTACCTCTACTAGCTGCCCACTGTGGGTGTCACGCCATGTCTGGATTACCTCTACTAGCTGCCCACTGTGGGTGTCACGCCATGTCTATGTATTACCTGTACTAGCTGCCCACTGTGGGTGTCACGCCATGTCTATGGATTACCAGCTGTACTAGCTGCCCACTGTGGGTGTCACGCCATGTCTATGGATTACCTGTACTAGCTGCCCATTGTGGGTGTCACGCCATGTCTATATATTACCTGTACTAGCTGCCTACTGTGGGTGTCACGCCATGTCTATAGATTACCTGTACTAGCTGCCCACTGTGGGTGTCATGCCATGTCTGGATTACCTGTACTAGCTGCCCACTGTGGGTGTCACACCATGTCTATAGATTACCAGCTGTAATAGCTGCCCACTGTGGGTGTCACGCAGTGTCTATGGATTACCTGTACTAGCTGCCCACTGTGGGTGTCACGCCATGTCTATGGATTACCAGCTGTACTAGCTGCCCACTGTGGGTGTCACACTATATCTGGATTACCTGTACTAGCTGCCCACTGTGGGCGTCACGCCATGTCTATGGATTACCTGTACTAGCTGCCCACTGTGGGTGTCATGCCATGTCTGGATTACCTGTACTAGCTGCCCACTGTGGGTGTCACGCCATGTCTATGGATTACCTGTACTAGCTGCCCACTGTGGGTGTCACCATGTCTATAGATTGCCAGCTGTACTAGCTGCCCACTGTGGGTGTCACGCCGTGTCTATGGATTACCTGTACTAGCTGCCCACTGTGGGTGTCACGCCATGTCTATGGATTACCAGCTGTACTAGCTGCCCACTGTGGGTGTCACACTATATCTGGATTACCTGTACTAGCTGCCCACTGTGGGTGTCACGCCATGTCTATGGATTACCAGCTGTACTAGCTGCCCACTGTGGGTGTCACACTATATCTGGATTACCTGTACTAGCTGCCCACTGTGGGTGTCATGCCATGTCTATGGATTACCAGCTGTACTAACTGCCCACTGTGGGTGTCACACTATATCTGGATTACCTATACTAGCTGCCCACTGTGGGTGTCACGCCATGTCTATGGATTACCAGCTGTACTAGCTGCCCACTGTGGGTGTCACACTATATCTGGATTACCTGTACTAGCTGCCCACTGTGGGCGTCACGCCATGTCTATGGATTACCTGTACTAGCTGCCCACTGTGGGTGTCACGCCATGTCTATGGATTACCTGTACTAGCTGCCCACTGTGGGTGTCACACCATGTCTATGGATTACCTCTACTAGCTGCCCACTGTGGGTGTCACACCATGTCTATATATTACCTCTACTAGCTGCCCACTGTGGGTGTCACGCCATGTGTATGGATTACCAGCTGTACTAGCTGCCCACTGTGGGTGTCACACCATGTCTATATATTACCTGTACTAGCTGCCTACTGTGGGTGTCACGCCATGTCTATAGATTACCTGTACTAGCTGCCCACTGTGGGTGTCACGCCATGTATATAGATTACCAGCTGTACTAGCTGCCCACTGGGGGTGTCACGCCATGTCTATAGATTACCAGCTGTACTAGCTGCCCACTGTGGGTGTCACGCCATGTCTGGATTACCTGTACTAGCTGCCCACTGTGGGTGTCACGCCATGTCTATGGATTACCTGTACTAGCTGCCCACTGTGGGTGTCATGCCATGTCTGGATTACCTGTACTAGCTGCCCACTGTGGGTGGCATGCCATGTCTATGGATTACCTGTACTAGCTGCCCACTGTGGGTGTCATGCCATGTCTGGATTACCTGTACTAGCTGCCCACTGTGGGTGTCACACCATGTTTATAGATTACCAATGTACTAGCTGCCCACTGTGGGTGTCACACCGTGTCTATGGATTACCTGTACTAGCTGCCCACTGTGGGTGTCACGCCATGTCTATAGATTACCTGTACTAGCTTCCCACTGTGGGTGTCATGCCATGTCTGGATTACCTGTACTAGCTGCCCACTGTGGGTGTCACGCCATGTCTATAGATTACCTGTACTAGCTGCCCACTGTGGGTGTCATGCCATGTCTGGATTACCTGTACTAGCTGTCCACTGTGGGTGTCACGCCATGTCTGGATTACCTATACTAGCTGCTCACTGTGGGTGTCACGCCATGTCTATGGATTACCTGTACTAGCTGCCCAATGTGGGTGTCACGCCATGTATACATATTACCTGTACTAGCTGCCCACTGTGGGTGTCACGCCATGTCTATAGATTACTAGCTGTACTAGCTGCCCACTGTGGGTGTCACGCCATGTCTATGGATTACCTGTACTAGCTGCCCAATGTGGGTGTCACGCCATGTCTATAGATTACCAGCTGTACTAGCTGCCCACTGTGGGTGTCACGCCGTGTCTATAGATTACCAGCTGTACTAGCTGCCCACTGTGGCTGTCACGCCATGTCTATAGATTACCAGCTGTACTAGCTGCCCACTGTGGGTGTCACGCCGTGTCTATAGATTACCAGCTGTACTAGCTGCCCACTGTGGGTGTCACGCCGTGTCTATGGATTACCTGTACTAGCTGCCCAATGTGGGTGTCACGCCGTGTCTATAGATTACCAGCTGTACTAGCTGCCCAATGTGGGTGTCACGCCATGTCTATAGATTACCAGCTGTACTAGCTGCCCACTGTGGGTGTCACGCCGTGTCTATAGATTACCAGCTGTACTAGCTGCCCACTGTGGCTGTCACGCCATGTCTATAGATTACCAGCTGTACTAGCTGCCCACTGTGGGTGTCACGCCATGTCTATAGATTACCTGTACTAGCTGCCCACTGTGGGTGTCACGCCGTGTCTATGGATTACCTGTACTAGCTGCCCACTGTGGGTGTCACGCCGTGTCTATAGATTACCAGCTGTACTAGCTGCCCGCTGTGGGTGTCACGCCATGTCTGGATTACCTGTACTAGCTGTCCACTGTGGGTGTCACGCCATGTCTATGGATTACCTGTACTAGCTGCCCACTGTGGGTGTCACGCCATGTCTGGATTATCTGTACTAGCTGCCCACTGTGGGTGTCACGCCATGTCTGGATTACCTGTACTAGCTGCCCACTGTGGGTGTCACGCCATGTCTATGAATTACCAGCTGTACTAGCTGCCCACTGTGGGTGTCACGTCATGTCTATAGATTACCTGTACTAGCTGCCCACTGTGGGTGCCACGCCATGTCTATAGATTACCTGTACTAGCTGTCCACTGTGGGCGTCACGCCATGTCTATAGATTACCTGTACTAGCTGTCCACTGTGGGCGTCACGCCATGTCTATGGATTACCTGTACTAGCTGCCCAATATGGGCGTCACGCCATGTCTATATATTACCTGTACTAGCTGTCCACTGTGGGCGTCACGCCATGTCTATGAAGAGGTGGTGGATGGGGTCGAGTTGCTGCAGCCCGGGTCGCAGTCACGCCATGTCTATGAAGAGGTGGTGGATGGGGTCGAGTTGCCGCAGCCCGGGTCGCAGTCACGCCATGTCTATGAAGAGGTGGTGGATGGGGTCGAGTTGCCGCAGCCCGGGTCGCAGTCACGCCATGTCTATGAAGAGGTGGTGGATGGGGTCGAGTTGCCGCAGCCCGGGTCGCAGTCACGCCATGTCTATGAAGAGGTGGTGGATGGGGTCGAGTTGCCGCAGCCCGGGTCGCAGTCACGCCATGTCTGGAGAGGTGGTGGATGGGGTCGAGTTGCCGCAGCCCGGGTCGCAGTCACGCCATGTCTATGAAGAGGTGGTGGATGGGGTCGAGTTGCCGCAGCCCGGGTCGCAGTCACGCCATGTCTATGAAGAGGTGGTGGATGGGGTCGAGTTGCAGCAGCCCGGGTCGCAGTCACGCCATGTCTATGAAGAGGTGGTGGATGGGGTCGAGTTGCCGCAGCCCGGGTCGCAGTCACGCCATGTCTATGAAGAGGTGGTGGATGGGGTCGAGTTGCCGCAGCCCGGGTCGCAGTCACGCCATGTCTATGAAGAGGTGGTGGATGGGGTCGAGTTGCCGCAGCCCGGGTCGCAGTCACGCCATGTCTATGAAGAGGTGGTGGATGTGGTCGAGTTGCCGCAGCCCGGGTCGCAGTCACGCCATGTCTATGAAGAGGTGGTGGATGGGGTCGAGTTTCCGCAGCCCGGGTCGCAGTCACGCCATGTCTATGAAGAGGTGGTGGATGGGGTCGAGTTGCCGCAGCCCGGGTCGCAGTCACGCCATGTCTATGAAGAGGTGGTGGATGGGGTCGAGTTGCCGCAGCCCGGGTCGCATTCTTGCTAGGAGCACTGTTTTTTCGCGACACTTTTTTTGATAATACAAGATTTTGCTGCTCGGGTTGTGTTAAGCGGGCGAGTTTGGATTTTGGAGATGTTTCTAGGGGCCGATATCATTCTGTGAGCTCGGCATTCTGCTCTTGGAATGCGAGTTTGGGTGCGGGAACATATTGAATGTTCAGGAACAATGTTCTAAACTCGTAATTTATTGGTAAATGTATCGTTCGGCACAAGTTTGTATGACTGAGAGTTTGTGATCTGAGACTGTACCTGTCTCTGAGTTTGACTGAGTCTGTGATTGTCGTGTGACTTGGTTTTCGCCCCTTCCTTGCGCTGCTCAGGACGGCTCCAAAGGATGTGAGCCTATCGTGGTAAGTGACCACCCCTCTTGGAGTAGGTGCTAGTCTGCCGATTCCACTGTTTATTGACTCAAATGTCATTGAAACGGACACATGCTCTTTCACGGTGAATTATCTCATATTCTGCTAACATGGAGGTCGCAGCTGTATGTGACGACATTACAGCTTTCTAGGTGGCTTAATCCATCTGCGTGTACTATTGTGGTGTAGGTATACTTAAACGCACGTTTTCAGCGTTTGCATTGTCTTTCCCCCTGCGCTGTGTAGCAGCTCCTGCTGTTTCCCTGGTTACCCCTGCTTCTCACCTTCTACCCCGGTCTCCGCTCCTGGTTCCCTTTCCATACTGCCCTCTCCCACACAAGCCGCCAACTCCCATCTCCCGTCTCCCGTCTCCCGTCTCCCGTCTCCCGTCTCCCGTCTCCCGTCTCCCGTCTCCCGTCTCCCGTCTCCCGTCTCCCGTCTAACCATCCCCGGTGTCTCCGTATGTCAGGGGGCCACGATCAAGGCGGACGAGCAGACGGGCGCCATCGTGATCGCGCGTGTGATGCACGGCGGCGCGGCGGACCGGTCCGGCCTGATCCACGTCGGGGACGAGGTGCTCGAGGTGAACGACATCGACGTCACCGACCGCTCACCGAACGACGTCCTCCGGATACTGGTGAGGTGATGTGGTGAGGTGATGTGGTGAGGTGATGTGGTGAGGTGAGGTGGTGAGGGGATGTGGTGAGGGGGTGAGGTAAGGTGATGTGATGTGGTGAGGTGATGTGGTGAGGGGATGTGATGTGGTGAGGTGATGTGGTGGGGTGATGTGGTGAGGGGACGTGGTGAGGTGAGGTGGTGAGGTGATGTGGTGAGGTGATGTGGCGAGGGGACGTGGTGAGGTGATGTGGTGATGTGATGTGGTGAGGGGACGTGGTGAGGTAATGTGGTGATGTGATGTGGTGAGGTGTGGTGAGGTGTGGTGAGGGGATGTGGTGAGGTAAGGTGATGTGGTGAGGCGAGGTGATGTGGTGAGGCGAGGTGATGTGGTGAGGTGATGTGGTGAGGGGATGTGATGTGGTGAGGTGATGTGGTGAGGTGATGTGGTGAGGTGATGTGGTGAGGTGATGTGGTGAGGGGACGTGGTGAGGTGATGTGGTGAGGTGAGGTGATGTGGTGAGGGGATGTGGTGAGGTAAGGTGATGTGGTGAGGGGATGTGGTGAGGTAAGGTGATGTGGTGAGGGGATGTGGTGAGGGGATGTGGTGAGGTAAGGTGATGTGGTGAGGGGATGTGGTGAAGGGATGTGGTGAGGTAAGGTGATGTGGTGAGGGGATGTGGTGAGGGGATGTGGTGAGGTAAGGTGATGTGGTGAGGTGATGTGGTGAGGGGATGTGGTGAGGTGGTGAGGTGAGGTGAGGTGAGGTGAGGTGATGTGGTGAGGGGATGTGGTGAGGGGATGTGGTGAGGTGATGTGGTGATGTTGGGAGGTGAGGTGGTGAGGGGATGTGGTGAGGTAAGGTGATGTGGTGAGGTGATGTGGTGAGTTAAGGTGATGTGGTGAGGTGAGGTGATGTGGTGAGGGGATGTGGTGAGGTAAGGTGATGTGGTGAGGTGAGGTGATGTGGTGAGGGGATGTGGTGAGGTAAGGTGATGTGGTGAGGTGAGGGGATGTGGTGAGGGGATGTGGTGAGGGGATGTGGTGATGTGATGTGGTGAGGGGATGTGGTGAGGTGATGTGGTGATGTGGTGAGGGGATGTGGTGAGGTGAGGTGGTGAGGGGACGTGGTGAGGTGATGTGGGACACGTGGGCGCGGTGGAGGGTCGGTGAGGGGACAGGCCGGGCCGGGGGGGGGGGGGTAGTACCTGGTCAGAGTCGCTGGAAGTGGGTCCCAGCGATAATGGTGAGGCGCGGACTGGGGTTATTATGGGAGGCACTCGATCGCGGTGGGCTGTTGCATCGCTGACTGGCCCGGCAGTGTCCCAAAATTCCATTTTTGCTTGGGTATCAGAGGGTAAAATTCGAGCCAAAAAAAAGACCATGAGAATGGGAAATTATGTAGAAAATGGTACAATATTGATTTATGTTTTTAATATCAATAGCAGTAGTTTTCGTTGCAATCATGTACTTTTAGTCAATATTTATGTCATAATCAATATCACAATTCGTAATTTAGGAGTGGAATATTCACTCCTAAAATGAGTGAGTGGAGTGAGAGTGGAAATGATTCACATTTGGGTGTCATTTCCCACCCAAATCGACAAATTTTGGGACCAGCCTGGCGCTGTACCTCACGGAGTTATGCAGACGTTACCTCGCGTGTTTCTAGCTATGGGAAAACTGACCGAAAGTTAGCGAGAAGACGCCGTCTAACCTTAGTTCAGCTTTCTGCTGGATGGTGCCGAACGCTGTCTTTTGAGACCGGCTGGCTGTGTTTGGTTGTTTGAAACACCCGGGTCTTGCACATAACACGTCGTCTATATGTCTTCGCGAATGCTAATATTTACAGCTAGAGCAATATACAGTGCCATTGTTGAACTATTCACCACAATGCTTCGGCTTCGCTCCTGTAATCTAAGCATTTTTCTCTCACACATTTTCTCTTTGTTTACCTTGTATGCAAACATGTGCCGCTGGGCGTCCAACTTCTGCTTTTGCGCGGCGAAAATCACCTTCAACTGATCTCAGTCTGGCCATCGAAGCAATCTGTAATCATATTTGATTGTGGACCTTAAGATCTTTGAAAGCTGTTTATACAGGGAGCGAATATCTATATCATATTTTAATTTCGCGAATCAGCTGAAAAGGACGAAAATCATTGTCCCACGGTATCTTCCATGCGGTAATGTACAGTTATTTGCTACTCGCCTTGATTGCCAGTAACCATGTTTTGTTCTCTACTTTATCATTGCCTAGTGTAACA
Source organism: Chirona hameri (assembly GCA_036785665.1). NCBI lineage: Eukaryota > Metazoa > Arthropoda > Thecostraca > Balanomorpha > Balanidae > Chirona > Chirona hameri. Next base: position 74,328 of record JAXIVJ010002321.1, read on the forward strand.
CCTATGCTTCAGATGCTGACCTTTCTCTGTTCCTCAGACCCAGGCGCAAGGCACCATCACATTCAAACTGATCCCCGCCGATACACGGCACTCGGCGCGCGAATCCAAAGTGCGCATGCGCGCGCTGTTCGACTACGCTTCTGCCGATGATAAGCACATTCCGTGCCGAGAGGCGGGGCTGGACTTCCACCGCGGAGACATCCTTCACATTGTCAGCCAGGACGACATCTACTGGTGAGACCACAATTACTCATCATGGGCTTTCTTTAACAGTCATCTTGTGACTTATTGCCCTGCTTCTCGTAGCTGCTTGGGGAGTACTTGCAAGTGGCTCTCGTTTTGTATTACCTTTGCCCTATCCACTATAGCAACAATCCTTTAAGAATTAGTTAGAGTTCTTTGATCAGCATCTATTTGTAATGTACCGCCTGATACATAGTCGATGGCCCGGTGGTCCGGCCATTTGCAGTTTACGTACTACCTTGTAGCATGTGCCGTCATTCTCTCGAAAACTGCGCTAGCCAGTGACGGTGTGTGTTTGCGGCGTGTCCCACCAGGTGGCAGGCCCGGCGGGAGGGCGACTACAGTATGCGGGCGGGCCTGATCCCGAGCAGGGCGCTGCAGGAGCGCCGCATTCTGGCCGACAGGACACAGCGCGCCGACGACAAAGGTACACACGCCTTGCCCCTGCCATCACGACGTAGCATGGGACTGTGGGAGGGCAGCGCGGGCAGCGCGGGCAGCGCGGGCAGCGCGGGCAGCGCGGGCAGCGCGGGCAGCGCGGGCAGCGCGGGCAGCGCGAGCAGCGCGGGCAGCGCGGGCAGCGCGGGCAGCGCGGGCAGCGCGGGCAGCGCGGGCAGCGCGGGCAGCGCGGGCAGCGCGGGCAGCGCGGGCAGCGCGGGCAGCGCGGGCAGCGCGACTGGAACTGTAACCACAGCATGAGGCAGAACGGTGCCGATCGACTGGTGTCTGGGGTTCCCTCAATGAAGCTGTGTGTATGGGTTGTGTCACCTGTCGCGGCCGCTAGTACCTGGAGGTGCGACATCGACCAAGGAGCGTCACTCGGCAGCCAGCCAGCAGCCCGCTGATCACCGGCAGGGGGTCCCTGCTTCACATGGCTGACATCGTCCTGCGTGGCTGTCTGTGTGGCGGCAGGTATCTCGTGTGTGGCCCGCTCGCCCGGCAGTCGCAGCACAAAGATAAAGAAGATAATGTACGATGCAGCTGAGAATGACGACTTTGACCGCGAGGAGGTGGCCACCTACGAGGAGGTGAGGTCTCGGCCGGAGGGCAGTGTGTGTGCCTGTTCACTGAGAAGAGTGAGACGGCGCAGTTCTCAGCGTTGTATTGAGATCACTAAGTTGTTAACGCCAAAATGTATAAGAAACCTCACCAGGTACCTATGGTGTTTCCATCTTGTCGCCAGGCTCTCTTGTGATGCGGCTTTATACTTGAAGCGGCAATGCTAGTGATACATTCATACACAGACCTCTACATATCTACACATCTAAAATATGTATCAGCTGGTATCAGACCTCTACACAGGTATGTAGAGGTCTGTGATGCATAATACTACTCAGCTTTGTTACTGAAAGTATAGCTGTCACGTAAATAATCTAGCGTTCGGACTGGATATCTTCGTGAAATAGGTATTATTGCGGCGGGTTTGATCACCAAGTGCTTAGTATTACTATCCATACTTCACCTCAATGGCGACTCTGACACCCTGGATCTGAGTCGACCCTGGATCTGAGTCTTCCCTGGATCTGAGTCGACCCTGGATCTGAGTCGACCCTGTATCTGAGTCGACCCTGGATCTGAGTCGACCCTGGATCTGAGTCGACCCCGGATCTGAGTCGCCCTGGATCTGAGTCGACCCTGGATCTGAGTCGACCCTGGATCTGAGTCGACCGTGGATCTGAGTCGCCCTGGATCTGAGTCGACCCTGTATCTGAGTCGACCCTGTATCTGAGTCGACCCTGGATCTGAGTCGACCCTGGATCTGAGTCGACCCTGGATCTGAGTCTTCCCTGGATCTGGTGACATTCCGTCGATCGGAGACGTGTGTTGTGTGCCTGCGCGTGATGTGACATGTGGTGACATCATCACCTGTCGCCGACCATCCCAGGTGGCCAAGCTGTACCCGCGCTCCGGCTCTCAGCGGCCCATCGTGCTGGTCGGCCCGCCCGGCGTCGGACGGAACGAGCTGAAGCGGCGCCTGGTGGCCACCAGCCCTGACAAGTACCGCTCTGTCATTCCCTGTAAGTGAAGCACTCAGACCAAAGAACGCACACGCATTTAGATACACCGCTCTGTCATTCCCTGTGAGTGAAGTACTCAGACCAAAGAACGCACCCTGTGATTGACACACTCAGACCAAAGAACGCACCCTGTGAGTGACGCACTCAGAACAAGGAACTCACCCTGTGAGTGACGCACTCAGACCAAAGAACGCACCCTGTGAGTGACGCACTCAGACCAAAGAACGCACCCTGTGAGTGACGCACTCAGACCAAAGAACGTACCCTGTGAGTGACGTACTCAGGCCAAAGAACGCACCCTGTGAGTGACGTACTCAGACCAAAGAACGCACCCTGTGAGTGACGTACTCAGACCAAAGAATGCACCCTGTGAGTGACGCACTCAGACCAAAGAACGCACCCTGTGAGTGACGCACTCAGACCAAAGAACGCACCCTGTGAGTGACGTACTCAGACCAAAGAACGCACCCTGTGAGTGAAGCACTCAGATCAAGGAACGCACCCTGTGAGTGACGTACTCAGACCAAGGAACGCACCCTGTGAGTGACGTACTCAGACCAAGGAACGCACCCTGTGAGTGACGCACTCAGACCAAGGAATGCACACGCATTTAGACACACCGCTCCGCTGTACTCTGTGAGTGACGCACGTCGCACGCTCACGCTCAAACCGAGGGGTGCATTCATATTTCAGATACACCGATACACAGCGACCCAGCAGACGCGTCCAGACACGTTACTTATGGTCCCACGAGTTGCCAGCATTCGCGTCCCACTTGCTGCCATCAGAGCCCGTAAATTAGCAATTTGGCTACTTTTGTTGTTGTTGTTGTTTTGGCATACGTAGATTAAACTGATGGTGTAATAAACGTCGGTCTAATTGGCCGTTCAGCATGATCTGCTCCGTTGGTGTTCGATAATTATACACTTTGTATGGCATCTCAGTGTCTTTTAGTCTCTCTTAATCGCATCATTTCTTTCCCTTCTCACTCCGGCCATGTGACGACCTTGCATCTCCATGGCCAACCCGACGCTGTACCTGCCCCGTAAGTCGGATACTCGTCAGACACTCGTCAGACACTCGTCAGACACTCGTCAGACACTCGTCAGACACTCGTCAGACACTCGTCAGACACTCGTCAGACACTCGTCAGACACTCGTCAGACACTCGTCACACTCGTCAGACAGACAGCCACTCGTCAGACAGACAGCCACTCGTCAGACAGACAGCCACTCGTCAGACAGACACTCGCCAGACAGACACTCGTCAGACAGACACTCGTCAGACACTCGTCATACACTCGTCATACACTTGTCATACTCTCGTCAGACACTCGTCAGACACTCGTCAGACACTCGTCAGACACTCGTCAGACACTCGTCAGAAACTCGTCAGACACTCGTCAGACACTCGTCAGACAGACAGACACTCGTCAGACAGACACTCGTCAGACAGACACTCGTCAGACAGACACTCGTCAGACAGACACTCGTCAGACAGACACTCGTCAGACAGACACTCGTCAGACAGACACTCGTCAGACAGACACTCGTCAGACAGACACTCGTCAGACATACACTCGTCAGACAGACACTCGTCAGACAGACACTCGTCAGACAGACACTCGTCAGACAGACACTCGTCAGACAGACACTCGTCAGACAGACACTCGTCAGACACTCGTCAGACACTCGTCAGACATTCGTCAGACACTCGTCAGACACTCGTCAGATACTCGTCAGACACTCGTCAGACACTCGTCAGACACTCGTCAGACACTCGTCAGACACTCGTCAGACACTCGTCAGACACTCGTCAGACATTCGTCAGACATTCGTCAGACACTCGTCAGACACTCGTCAGACACTCGTCAGACACTCGTCAGACACTCGTCAGACACTTGTCAGACACTTGTCAGACACTCGTCAGACACTCGTCGGACACTTGTCGGACACTCGTCAGACACTGACTCATACACGTAAGTTAGTGGACATGTCCTCCCCGGTCTCCCCTTCCCACGGACCTGACCTGACCTGGCCTGACCCCCGCTCCCCAGACACCTCGCGACCTCAGCGGCCGGGGGAGAGTAACGGCGTCGACTACCACTTCGTCTCGCGTGCCGACATGGAGGACGGCCTGGCGCGCGGCCGGTTCGTCGAGTTCGGCGAGTACCGCGGCAACCTGTACGGCACGGCGCAGGAGAGCATCCTGTCCATCATTAATAGCGGACAGGTGTGCCTGCTCTGTCCGCACTACCAGGTCAGTGGCACGCGGGGTGACCTGGAGGGGTGGGAAGTGTCGAGTCCGCGCTGGGCATTGTTATAAGGGTTCGGATGCTATATATGACTAATAGTTTGAAAAGCGAAACATCAGTGCATTTGTTTATTTGCGGTGTTTTACGGAGTGCTTTCTCTTACATGCTGTCAAACGTGCAATTGCAATTGGAGTCATTTTCAGATGACTTAACCAAGTATGAATAATAACATTTATCTTGTTGTATCGCTTCCTTTCTTTGGCAAAGTGATATAAGCAGCAAGCCGGAATGTGTGTGAACTGCGAATGATACCTTGACACGACACTCTGTCCCGGTCGCCTGTTCCGCCACAGGCGATCAAGATGGTGCGTACGGCTGAGATGAAACCTTACGTAGTATACGTGAAGCCACCTATGTATGACCGACTGAAGGAGACACGAGCCGCCAGCTACGCCCGCTCCACGTTCGACCAGACCAGTACCAGAGGATTCACTGTGAGTCGTTGGATTTGGTTATATGGGGCTGGGGTGTTGCACAATTAAAGAAGCTGACACTCGTGCCGACGTTCGGGGGCGATCATCTTAGAGGTCCAAGGGTGGTCGCTGGTCGCCAGTGGACACGTTGCTATGATTTGGCGCAAAATACTGGCAAGTAGCTAGGGTTGGTCTGATTGGTGTCAACTCGGGCTGTGTAGTGTGTACGTTGATCACATAGCTCAGGTATCGCACAGTCCTATGTTTGATCGAGCTCATCCTTGAACATGGAATACGAATTGCAATTAATATTGCCTGTAGTGCAGTCTGCCAAGTGGTCCACCGCAATCCTGTCTGGCCCTGATGTCTCCCGCTCCTGTCTGATGTCTCCCGCTCCTGTCTGATGTCTCCCGCTCCTGCCTGATGTCTCCCGATCCTGTCTGATGTTTCCCGCTCCTGTCTGATGTCTCCCGATCCTGTCTGATGTTTCCCGCTCCTGTCTGATGTCTCCCGCTTCTGCCTGATGTCTCCCGCTCCTGTCTGATGTATCCCGCTCCTGTCTGATGTCTCCCGATCCTGCCTGATGTCTCCCGCTCCTGTCTGATGTCTCCCGCTCCTGTCTGATGTCTCCCGCTCCTGTCTGATGTCTCCCGCTCCTGCCTGATGTCTCCCGCTCCTGTCTGATGTCTCCCGCTCCTGTCTGATGTCTCCCGCTCCTGTCTGATGTCTCCTGTCTGATGTCTCCCGCTCCTGTCTGATGTCTCCTGTCTGATGTCTCCCGCTCCTGTCTGATGTCTCCTGTCTGATGTCTCCCGCTCCTGTCTGATGTCTCCCGATCCTGTCTGATGTCTCCCGCTCCTGTCTGATGTCTCCCGCTCCTGCCTGATGTCTCCCGCTCCTGTCTGATGTCTCCCGCTCCTGCCTGATGTCTCCCGCTCCTGCCTGATGTCTCCCGCTCCTGTCTGATGTCTCCCGCTCCTGACTGATGTCTCCTGTCTGATGTCTCCCGCTCCTGTCTGATGTCTCCCGCTCCTGACTGATGTCTCCTGTCTGATGTCTCCCGCTCCTGTCTGATGTCTCCCGCTCCTGCCTGATGTCTCCCGCTCTTGTCTGATGTCTCCCGCTCCTGACTGATGTCTCCTGCCTGATGTCTCCCGCTCCTGCCTGATGTCTCCCGCTCCTGTCTGATGTCTCCCGCTCCTGACTGATGTCTCCTGTCTGATGTCTCCCGCTCCTGTCTGATGTCTCCCGCTCCTGCCTGATGTCTCCCGCTCCTGTCTGATGTCTCCCGCTCCTGTCTGATGTCTCCCGCTCCTGTCTGATGTCTCCCGCTCCTGCCTGATGTCTCCTGCTCCTGCATGATGTCTCCCGCTCCTGTCTGATGTCTCCCGCTCCTACCTGATGTCTCCCGCTCCTGTCTGATGTCTCCCGCTCCTGCCTGATGTCTCCCGCTCCTGCCTGATGTCTCCCGCTCCTGCCTGATGTCTCCCGCTCCTGTCTGATGTCTCCCGCTCCTGACTGATGTCTCCTGTCTGATGCCTCCCGCTCCTGCCTGATGTCTCCCGCTCCTGCCTGATGTCTCCCGCTCCTGTCTGATGTATCCCGCTCCTGACTGATGTCTCCTGTCTGATGTCTCCCGCTCCTGCCTGATGTCTCCTGCTCCTGCCTGATGTCTCACGCTCCTGTCTGATGTCTCCCGCTCCTGCCTGATGTATCCCGCTCCTGTCTGATGTCTCCCGCTCCTGACTGATGTCTCCTGTCTGATGTCTCTCGCTCCTGCCTGATGTCTCCCGCTCCTGTCTGATGTCTCCCGCTCCTGTCTGATGTCTCCCGCTCCTGCCTGATGTCTCCCGCTCCTGACTGATGTCTCCCGCTCCTGTCTGATGTCTCCCGATCCTGTCTGATGTCTCCCGCTCCTGTCTGATGTCTCCCGCTCCTGTCTGATGTCTCCCGCTCCTGCCTGATGTCTCCCGCTCCTGTCTGATGTCTCCTGTCTGATGTCTCCCGCTCCTGCCTGATGTCTCCCGCTCCTGCCTGATGTCTCCCGCTCCTGTCTGATGTCTCCTGTCTGATGTCTCCCGCTCCTGTCTGATGTCTCCCGCTCCTGTCTGATGTCTCCTGCTCCTGCCTGATGTCTCCCGCTCCTGTCTGATGTCTCCCGCTCCTGTCTGATGTCTCCTGTCTGATGTCTCCCGCTCCTGACTGATGTCTCCTGTCTGATGTCTCCCGCTCCTGACTGATGTCTCCTGTCTGATGTCTCCCGCTCCTGTCTGATGTCTCCCGCTCCTGCCTGATGTCTCCCGCTCCTGTCTGATGTCTCCCGCTCCTGTCTGATGTCTCCCGCTCCTGACTGATGTCTCCCGCTCCTGTCTGATGTCTCCCGCTCCTGCCTGATGTCTCCCGCTCCTGTCTGATGTCTCCCGCTCCTGCCTGATGTCTCCTGCTCCTGCCTGATGTCTCCCGCTCCTGTCTGATGTCTCCTGTCTGATGTCTCCCGCTCCTGACTGATGTATCCTGTCTGATGTCTCCCGCTCCTGCCTGATGTCTCCCGCTCCTGTCTGATGTATCCCGCTCCTGTCTGATGTCTCCTGTCTGATGTCTCCCGCTCCTGTCTGATGTCTCCCGCTCCTGTCTGATGTCTCCCGCTCCTGCCTGATGTCTCCCGCTCCTGTCTGATGTCTCCCGCTCCTGTCTGATGTCTCCTATCTGATGTCTCCCGCTCCTGTCTGATGTCTCCCGCTCCTGTCTGATGTCTCCCGCTCCTGCCTGATGTCTCCCGCTCCTGTCTGATGTCTCCCGCTCCTGTCTGATGTCTCCCGCTCCTGCCTGATGTCTCCCGCTCCTGTCTGATGTCTCCTGTCTGATGTTTCCCGCTCCTGTCTGATGTCTCCCGCTCCTGTCTGATGTCTCCCGCTCCTGCCTGATGTCTCCTGCTCCTGTCTGATGTCTCCCGCTCCTGTCTGATGTCTCCTGTCTGATGTCTCCCGCTCCTGCCTGATGTCTCCCGCTCCTGCCTGATGTCTCCCGCTCCTGTCTGATGTCTCCCGCTCCTGTCTGATGTCTCCCGCTCCTGTCTGATGTCTCCCGCTCCTGCCTGATGTCTCCCGCTCCTGTCTGATGTCTCCCGCTCCTGCCTGATGTCTCCCGCTCCTGTCTGATGTCTCCCGATCCTGTCTGATGTCTCCCGCTCCTGTCTGATGTCTCCCGCTCCTGCCTGATGTCTCCCGCTCCTGTCTGATGTCTCCCGCTCCTGTCTGATGTCTCCCGCTCCTGCCTGATGTCTCCCGCTCCTGTCTGATGTCTCCCGATCCTGTCTGATGTCTCCCGCTCCTGACTGATGTCTCCCGCTCCTGTCTGATGTTTCCCGCTCCTGCCTGAGGTCTCCCGCTCCTGTCTGATGTCTCCTGTCTGATGTCTCCTGTCTGATGTCTCCTGTCTGATGTCTCCTGTCTGATGTCTCCTGTCTGATGTCTCCTGTCTGATGTCTCCCGCTCCTGCCTGATGTCTCCCGCTCCTGTCTGATGTCTCCCGCTCCTGTCTGATGTCTTCCGCTGTCTTCATCTAACATCTCCCCGTGCGTCTTCCTCCGTAGGATGACGAACTGCGCGACATGCTCCATTCCGCGGCCCGGCTCGAGTACCACCACGGACACATGTTCGACGAGACCATCGTCAACGACGACCTGTCGACGGCCGTGGCGCAGCTGCTGCGTTCGGCGCGCCGCGTCGAGACCGAGCCCCTCTGGGTGCCCGCCAGCTGGGTACAATAGGGTGCCGCTGGATGTCGCGGGTGCAGCGGGGTGCCGCAGACGGCCGGTGGGTGCGGCGGACGCGTGAGTTAGTCGCGGGCTGTTCACTGCCAGGCTCGCGTCTCGTGGTCGGGCCCGCTCGGGCAAACTCCGCTGTCGCGTCTTCTCCCGACGCGCGGCGGGTTTGAGTCGCTGTCTGCAGCGGTGGCGGTGGCGGTGGGGTCGTTTCTTCCTGCGGCGGCGGCGGCGCTGGCGTGGGTTCGTTTCTGACAGCGCGAACGGCTAGCGCCCCTTCTCGCTGATCTCTGATCGAGAGTGGAGAGCCTGTGGGTGGCGCTCTGCTGACGCCGCCTACGCTGCGGCAGTCGGCAGACATTTGTAGGGCTGCTGCCGGTTCGGCTATGATGAACCCCTCTGTTGGCCAGTGAGTTGGCTCCTGGACCCCTTCCTGATGCGGTTGTAGGAGATGGTGGTGCCGACGACCTGGTGCTTCCATCGCCGTGCGGGCCGACAAGTGGAGGGCATTCATACATTTCCGGCAGTGGCGCAGGAGAATCGCTCCTCTCTCACTCTCTCACTCTCTCACTCCATGAACAGGTCTCTGCTACCACTGGGAGCGCCCGTTCGTCGCAATCTGCCGCGGTTTGGCGACCGGGGAGGAGCTGAGACTCGGTAGTTTCTCCGGCCTTTACAGAGGACTGGCCGACTCTCCGCTGGCCTCTCGGTCTCGGCTATGATGCCTGTTAGTCACTTCCCAAAGACGCGTCAGTGGATCGGTGCGAGGAGGCTAGTGCGCGGTGTGGTGGTAGCTGCGCGCGAGAGTAGCGGAGCGTGGCGATGGCGGCGGGGCCGGCCGACGCCCTGTCCCGGGTAGGACTCAGAGAGGCGCGTGGTAATAATGTGTAGAGACCGCGAGTGCGAGTGCAGTTGTATGGTAGCCGACGAGTCGTGAGATAGAGATGAGTCTTGGAACTAGGACATGGCTGGTTGTGGTCTTTGGCGTTTCAGGAAAACGTGAGAATAGTATTTCGGGAAGGATGTGTTGATCATAAGTGGGGACGGTCGGTTTTGATACTTCTCTGAAACGACTTGTATTGCAGATCAAAGTCATTTGTAGATAAAATGGCGAGTCGAATTAAAGTAATCAGTTAAAGTAGTATTAGCAACACTTATGCAATCCGCCGGATAATGACGAGAATCCGCTATATTTCTCGGAATGCGCAAAGCTGGCCGACCGAGCTTCTCATTCCCTTTGTTCAATTGTGTCCATTGCTCCATTTTACATGGAATAGCTGGACAGTCCTTGGGTGGTAGTGAAGAAAAACATAATCCAATGGACTTGTATAGCTTTTATTTGTGGTATTTTTGCCGAGGGCAATTTATTTCAGGATATTTTTTTCGATATTTTTTATCACACGACTCTGTTGCGGTATGTTTAACATACACACCTTTTGTAGGTCAGTGCTGCGTGAAATGTTAGGGCTGAAAGTCCCTAAGTAGTCAGTAGGAAGCATTCAAGTAGTCAATTCATTACAGTATCAGACTATATTTGCACTGTTGTGTTCTACGTCGGTAACCTTGAGGTTGTTACGATTGGTATATAGTTTACTGTTTGCAATATTATGCAATCTATTTTGGTTTGCCTCGATATTCAGATAATGGGTTCACAGATCACTGATGTGTCAGAACCACGGCTAGTTATCACTCATATTCACGTGTTCCGAGTCTGAGATGTGGAGTAGACACTGTATATATTTTGCAGGATTTTACTTCATTTGCGTTTTGCTCACTTATATTTAGGTGCACTATATAATTATAAAATCGTATCTAGTTGAGCACCGATTTGTGAAGATCTGCAAGCTGTAAGAAGGCTCAGATAAGTGCGCTGGTTCGCTTTTTGGTGACTCGTGACAGTATTACGTGGTGTTTCGCGAAGTACGAAATATGCGACAACTTAGATTATACTTATTTTTAGTCCCTCTGTAGTCATGCCTAGTTTATTTCCCTGGTTGTTTGCTACGGGCGGTAGGAATTGACTAAAAGACCGGGCGATTCATCCGGAAGAAATGAAGATGTACTGGGTTTGTCCTGCATGCTCATTGATGGACAATATTGTAATGTGCGTTGAGTGACGGCAGTGACTTCATCGCGCGGCATTAAGCGGGGTATGGTGAAGGCTCCGTACGCCGCCCACCCGCCCCGCCTGTGGTCCCCTCCCACCGGGTCTTCGGGCGGCGCATGACAACTGGAGTCGGGAGCCATCGCTGCGATCGGTACCTGCCAGCTACCGGCTAGGAAACGGGTAGAGCCTTATGAACAAACTATCAAACATCCGCGGCGAATCGATTTCGGTCTGTTTCTGTTTACTTCTGTTCTCAGGGCTTGTGTGTGTGTGTGTGTCCGTGCGTGCGTGCGTGCGTGCGTGCGTGCGTGCGTGCGTGCGTGCGTGCGTGCGTGCGTGCGTGCGTGCGTGCGTGCGTGCGTGCGTGCGTGCGTGCGTGTGTGCGTGCGCGTGCGTGTGTGCGTGCGCGTGCGTGCGTGTGTGCGTGCGCGTGCGTGCGTGCGTGCGTGCGTGCGCGTGTATGTGTGTGTGGTCGGTAGGTGTAGTGCTCAAACGTGCATGTCGTTAGCAGTGCCGGTAAGGAGATACATTACGGACAGTGGGGGGCGTGTGCGTGGTAGTGCTTTGAGACGCACGTTAACGTGCTGATGGAGGGCGAATTTCACGATCTAGGTATGGAGAGTTCTGCAGCAATATTTGCACAGCGAATGATTTATTGGCATGTGTTCGGTTGATGCAGATGCACTACACTTTTCTCTCGCTGTAGATCTGACCTGTACTCCGATTCGTATCGCAGACTTCTTTCATCGTAACGACAGTTGTCATTGCTCGTGTTCGGATAACTGCGACTGTATTCGAACGAGTTCGTTGCAATTTTGACTTCGTTTTCAGCCGCTTGGCTTTTTACCTCTGCTGATATCTTTCTAATGACGACTTGTTTCCGTTTCGTCCGGTCAACAGTCGCCGCGTAGTGGAGTACGTCATGATATTGAGGTGCGTAGTGTGCTGCGAACGGGGGGCAGACCGAGAAAGAGTCCAGTGTACTGATGAGAGTAAGCTGCCCAGAGCCTACATAGACGCTTACCTTGGCGCTTACCTTGGTGTTCTTTCCTCAACTTCCTCTCGTGAGCGTTGGGCCGCGCGTTTCGCGCGCCATAGTGCGGGGGGACTCGGGCGCGTGCGGTCCGTCTCCGGCGCAGCAGCGCGTGTCTCGCGCGGCGCGACGACCCTCGGTGTCACCCCGTATTGATCGACTTCCATGCCGATAGTCGGTAGCGGCCGTGGCCGGGCCTGTGACGTGTCTGACGTCTCCCCGGAGCCGGTGGGCTCAGAGGGCCGGAACGGTCTCCCCTGACGGCCCGGGACCAGGAGAACCCGCGCCCACGCCCGCGTATCGTGGTTACTGAATGTCAGGAGTCTGTGCTGTATGTAAATTTGGCTCGTAGATCGATATACCTCCGCTTGTTTGATGTTCATTATCGATTCCCAATAAAGGTTACCCCATTGTCGGATGTTGTTGGTCTGAAGTTGCATCGAAAGAGTGACGGCGGCAGGACCTGGTCAGGGCGACGCATTGCCTGATAAAATCGACGACAAAAGGAAATGGCTTCTTCATTTGCATGCGAAGAGGAACGAAGAAGTCCTCGTGACTAGAGCCGTTCATGGAATGGGAATCCCCATGGAACCCATGGAACGTGATGGAAATGGAACGGGTTTGGGACGGACCATATCATTTGTTTAGCACCACAAAAAGTGAAATATGCTGAAACGGGTAGGAATGGGAGCCCCATCAATTATGAATTCGGATTCGGATTTGGATTGGAACGGGTTTGGGTCTGGCTGAATGGGCTGCAAATGTGTCCCATGAAGGGCTCCACTCGTGACCAAGCGGTATGATGATTAGCTCGTAGTCACTTGGACCGGGTGCGAGCCCTTGGAAGTGATATGCTGTGGCTCAATCACACAGTCAGTCGGTAGCCGGCTGAAAGCCGACCGGGCCTCGGATGCAGGCCTTGTACAGCAGCACGAGGCGCACACCATATTTGTCCGTGAGCTGCTGTCTGCCGTTAGCTATAAGGCCAGAAAGAGGCATCCACTGAAATTACACTGAGTGTTGGGCTTAGGGTGCAAACAAGATGTCCTGCCCATAGGCGTACACAAGAGGGGGGGGGGGGAATTGCCCCCCACCCCCTGAAGGTCCGTACGTGCCCCTTTGGCCGTATGCGCCCCTTGGGAAATAGGGTCCGAAGGGCCCTATTTCCAAAGATACTCCAATAATGAATTATTTCTGTTTGTTTTTTTTAAAGGGAAAAATGTTGAAAATATGCCCCTCTAAAAATATAGTGGGCCAAATCCGGTGATTTTTTTTGTGGGGGTGCCTTATGCCCCCTGATCAAAAATTGCCCCCTCTTGGAGTGAATCCTGGGTACGCCACTGGTCCTGCCTTACCGTATACTCTGAACCCAAATTGTCCGTACAAGTCATTTAGCTAAAATACAAATAAACTCAGTGAGTCAGTATAGTAGTGCACTGACGGATCTAGCCGTGCTTTTTTGGGGGGGGGGGGGCAAATCCATGTGGCGTATTTCCAAAAAGTTGTTGAGCGGGGTGTGTGTGTGTGTGGGGGGGGGGCGTCCGCGGAAAGTTGTTGGGGGGGGGGGGGGGGGGTAGAGCGCGCCGTCAATCTGTCAGCAACTATACGTCCGGCCGTTTTTTTGTTTGTTTGTTTGTTGGGGGGGAATCATGGTTTCAGGACTTTGGGGGGGGGGGGCATGACCCTAAATGCCGGCCCCTTTGGATCCGCCAGTGTTGTCTAGTGAGACGTTTGCTGCGGTGTCTTTTACTTTGATCTAGTCCAGAATGCTGTTCATGGTCCCTGTGGTTCGTCGGTCAACCGCCGCAGGGAATAGGTCACCTGGAAAGTTGTCTTGAAGTTCAACCATTAGGTGCATCTTGAGCTCAAAACTATGAATATGACTTTGGTTTGGACAACTGATGGATATATGTGGAGAAAGAAGTAAGTTTCTCTTTCTATTTCACGAGAAATCGTACGATAGCAGCTGGCGTTCTGGCTCCGCCCCGCTCCGCCTGACGCCAAGTACAGTCTCTGACAAGGGGCCGCCGCGCCGCCCGGGCGGCTGAGCGGATATTAACGAGGCGTCGTGACCAGAGACTACGTGCCAGAGAGTGTACCTGCCTCCGGCGGCGCGGCGGCGAGCGTTCATTCCCCGATCGTGGCCCGGAACAGCGGAATTGAAATCGGGCCCACTAGTCCTGTGTCGAAATTACTTAACGTAGAGAGGTAATTCTTTCACCACAAACCATTTGTAGATCTGCTCTACAAATCTGCTATCTCAGTCCAAAACCCCATGTTAAAGGTGAACTATTCCCTTTAAGCCCCACCTAGTTCTGCATACGTCATCACAGGCAGGCGTCTTATGAACACTGAATGCCGCGATGCGCCACTTAACGTGACATGTCATCCTGCGGTCGCTTCGTATACCGACCGCAGGAACCGCAGCAGACCGCAGCCGATTGACGTCATATCTTTCACCCCATCCCCACTTTCCGTTATCCCCCCCCCTTCCCCTGCTGCCGACCACAAGTGCTGGCCGCCGAACCGCAGAGTCCATGACCATGCGGACCCTGCGGTTCTGACTGCTTCAGGTCCTTACCAGTAGCGTACCCAGGATTCGCTCCAGGAGGGGGCATTTTTTTATCAGGGGCATTAAGTACCCCCACGAAAAAACGTATCGGATTTGGCCCACTATGTTTTTAAAAGGGCATATTTTCGCCATTTTTCTCTTAACCCTCGCCCTACGGGAGCTTTTTTCACCTTCGCCCTACGTGGGGGGGGGGGGGGTGGCAGGCCCCCCTGTTAACTTCCAAACCAAGCAACTTAGAGCAATGCGGTAAGAACCAGCATGTTGCCTGTCATGAGAGGAATCTAACAGTATGCGTTTTTTTAGGTTTCAGGTCAACGGGTGACCTTCCAGGTCAAGTGAATGATCTCGGATTTACTACGTCCAGAACAGCGATTTTGCTCTTCAGAAAACCTCAAAATTAGAAATTGATAAATGTAAATAAAAAGGCATGTTCCTAGACCAATTTTGGCTCAGAAATACCAAAAAAGGTAATTATTTCTTCGTATCTTGTCCAAAAATGTCAAAAAACGTTATTTTAAAAAATTACGTCATCAGTTTCTTACACTTAGGAAGCCATCAATCAGTCAATAATGGAGATATTGCTTTGAAATTTGGTATGAGTATTGTCCATACTCAGTTCTCTCACATATATTCCGGTTTTTCTAATATCTTTGAAAATTTTGATTTTGTGGGGATTTTTCCCAAAAAAAAACACATTTTTATTTTATTTTAGGGGTCAAAAACCCAAAATTTTGAAAATCCGAGATTGCCATTTTAAAGAGAATGCCATTTTGTATCTTTGGTGAATTGAGTTTGCAATTTGTTTTAAAACTCTGCTTTATACGATTTTTCAAATATTTCTCATTTTCTTACCAACATGACGTCATCAAAACATTATTATCACCCAAAATACCTAACCAATTTTAAATAAATTTGTACAGCCTACGTATAATTGTTGTAAACTCAGCTACCAAAAATTTCAGTAAGATGCACTCCATGTGTCAAACGTTATTCAAGAAAAACCCCAGGGGGCCTGTCAGGCTCCCGCAGGGCGAGGGTTAAAAAAAACATTCATTTTTTTTTACCAAAGGGGGAACGTACAGACTTTCAGGGGGCAATTGTCCCGTTTGCCCCCTCCCTCCCCCCCCCCCCCCCTTGTGTACGCATATGGTCCTTACTCCTTCGACGTTCATCAATTTAGTTCGACGTGCACATTCACATTCGCGTGACACATTCACGGTACCCGTGGTACACACTGATCATAATGCAATTTGGCAGACTAACAGAGCTATTCCTCCTCTCACAGAAAATATATGTGTGTATTTGTGACATTCAAAATCATAGGAGATATCAGCAGTTACAGTTCAAGGTCATAGGGGTTATCTGATGTCATAAAAATGGCGGACTCCGTCAATTTCGATAACAATTTGTACAATCATAGTACAAAATAGGCTCAATTCAAAAATAATATCCTCCAGTAATGACATTCAAAATGGCGTCCAAAAATGACATTCATAGTTCAAGGTCAAATCGGCGGACCCCGTTGATTTTTACCGAATTCGGCAGACAACTAGAGCTCTTCTTCCTCTTTCAGAAAATATATGTGTCTATCTGTGACGTTCAAAAATAGAAGAGATATGGGTGATCAAAGCTTGCGGTCATTGTGGGCAAAAACGGCCATTAAGATGGCGGTCCCCTCGGATTGCGTTGAGAATCAGCAAAAACATTGACCTTAGAAAGCTCCAGAATGTCACCTAATGGCTATTCGTGACATTTACAAATAAAGCCTCCAGGGGCGTCCACACTTTGAAAATGGCACCTCTCCACGTGTTAACATGTGATCAGTCAGAGCCATAGAAACTATAGCAGGACTCCACCTATAAATTCAAAACTTGTCATATATATGCAGGAGACATGTATACAGATTTTGAGAAAGTGATTAGTTGTGACATTTAAAGCCAGTCACACCACATGACATGGAAATATGTTCCAAATGTGAAATCGATAGAAAATTGCGAAAATCCTCTCTCAGCGGTGATTAATGCGCTTCCACAGCGCAAAAATGTGCATGTTGCACAAATGTGTGTCCGTGTATTCCAATGATGAGTCTTTTTGCCTATAAATATTTATTAGATTGCCTACAAAGGCAAAAATGCATATTCGCGAATGTCCATTTTTATATTCGGCACATACGCGGTCCCCTCGGATTGCGTCGATAATCGGCACAAACATTGAACTTAGGCAGCTCCACAATGTCACCAAATGGCTATTCGTGACATTTTCAAATAAAGCCTCCAGGGGCGTCCACACTTTGAAAATGGCACCTCTCCACGTGTTAACATGTGATCAGTCAGAGCCATAGAAACTATAGCAGGACTCCACCTATAAATTCAAAACTTGGCATATATATGCAGGAGGCATGTATACAGAATTCGAGAAAGTGATAAGTTGTGACATTTAAAGCCAGTCACACCACATGACATGGAAATATGTTCAAAATGTGAAATCGATAGAAAATTGCAAAAATCATCTCTCAGCGGTGATTAATGCGCTTCCACAGCGCAAAAATGTGCATGTTGTACAAACGTGCGTCCGTGTATCCTAATGATGGGTCTTTTTGTCTATAAATATTTATTAGATTGCCTACAAAGGCAAAAATGCATATTCGCGAATGTCCATTTTGATATTCGGGACATACGCGGTCCCCTCGGATTGCGTCGATAATCGGCACAAACATTGACGTTAGGTAGCTCCACAATGTCACCAAATGGCTATTCGTGACATTTTCAAATAAAGCCTCCAGGGGCGTCCACACTTTGAAAATGGCACCTCTCCACGTGTTAACATGTGATCAGTCAGAGCCATAGAAACTATAGCAGGACTCCACCTATAAATTCCAAACTTGGCATATATATGCAGGAGGCATGTATACAGATTTTGAGAAGGTGATTAGTTGTGACATTTAAAGCCAGTCACACCACATGACATGGAAATATGTTCCAAATGTGAAATCGATAGAAAATTGCGAAAATCCTCTCTCAGCGGTGATTAACGCGCTTCCACAGCGCAAAAATGTGCATGTTGCACAAACGTGCAACGTGCAACAACAAAAAAAATACGTGCGTCCGTGTATCCTAATGATGGGTCTTTTTGCCTATAAATATTTATTAGATTGCCTACAAAGGCAAAAATGCATATTCGCGAATGTCCATTTTGATATTCGGGACATACGCGGTCCCCTCGGATTGCGTCGATAATCGGCACAAACATTGACCTTAGGTAGCTCCACAATGTCACCAAATGGCTATTCGTGACATTTTCAAATAAAGCCTCCAGGGGCGTCCACACTTTGAAAATGGCACCTCTCCACGTGTTAACATGTGATCAGTCAGAGCCATAGAAACTATAGCAGGACTCCGCCTTTAAATTCAAAACTTGGCATATATATGCAGGAGGCATGTATACAGATTTTGAGAAAGTGATTAGTTGTGACATTCAAAGCCAGTCACACCACATGACATGGAAATATGTTCAAAATGTGAAATCGATAGAAAATTGCGAAAATCCTCTCTCAGCGGTGATTACCGCGATTACACACAAACACAAATTGTGCATGTGACACGAACGTGCGTCTGTGTATTCCAATGATGTGCCTTTTGACATAAAAATATTTACTAACTCGCCTACAAAGGCAAAAATGCATATTCGCGAATGTCCATTTTGATATTCGGCACATTGGCGGTTCCCTCGGATTGCGTCGATAATCGGCACAAACATTGACCTTAGGAAGCTCCACAATGTCACCAAATAGCTATTCGTGACATTTTCAAATAAAGCCTCCAGGGGCGTCCACACTTTGAAAATGGCACCTCTCCACGTGTTAACATGTGATCAGTCAGAGCCATAGAAATTATAGCAGGACTCCACCGATCAATTCAGAACTTGGCTCCACCCGACACCCACGGTGAATGCCCCGCTCCACCCGACACCCACGGTGAGTGCCCCGCACCACTCGACACCCACGGTGAGAGCCCCGCTCCACCCGACACCCACGGTGAGTGCCCCGCTCCACCCGACACCCACGGTCAGTGCCCCGCTCCATCCGACACCCACGGTGAGTGCCCCCTCCATCCGACACCCACGGTGATTGCCCCGCTCCACCCACGGTGAATGCCACGCTCCACCCGACACCCACGGTGAGTGCCCCGCGCCACCCGACACCCACGGTGAGAGCCCCGCTCCACCCGACACCCACGGTGAGTGCCCCGCTCCACCCGACACCCACGGTCAGTGCCCCGCTCCATCCGACACCCACGGTGAGTGCTCCTTCCATCCGACACCCACGGTGATTGCCCCGCTCCACCCACGGTGAATGCCCCGCACCCACGGTGAGTGCCCCGCGCCACCCGACACCCACGGTGAGAGCCCCGCTCCACCCGACACCCACGGTGAGTGCCCGCTCCACCTGACACCCACGGTGAGTGCCCCGCTCCATCCACGGTGAATGCCCTCTCCACCCGACACCCACGGTGAGTGCCCCGCTCCATCCGACACCCACGGTGAGTGCCCCGCTCCATCCGACACCCACGATGAGTGTCCGCTCCATCCGACACCCACGGTGAGTGCCCCGCTCCATCCGACACCCACGGCGAGTGTCCCGCTCCATCCGACACCCACGATGAGTGCCCGCTCCATCCGACAATCACGGTGAGTGCCCCGCTCCATCCGACACCCACGGTGAGTGCCCCGCTCCATCCGACACCCACGGTGAGTGCCACGCTCCATCCGACACCCACGGTGAGTGTCCTGCTCCATCCGACACCCACGGTGAGTGCCCCGCTCCATCCACGGTGAATGCCCCTCTCCACCCGACACCCACGGTGAGTGCCCCGCTCCATCCGACACCCACGGTGAGTGCCCCGCTCCATCCGACACCCACGATGAGAGCCCGCTCCATCCGACACCCACGGTGAGTGCCCCGCTCCATCCACGGTGAATGCCCCTCTCCACCCGACACCCATGGTGAGTCCCCCGCTCCATCCGACACCCACGGTGAGTGCCCCGCTCCATCCGACACCCACGATGAGAGCCCGCTCCATCCGACACCCACGGTGAGTGCCCCGCTCCATCCGACACCCACGGTGAGTGCCTCGCTCCATCCGACACCCACGGTGAGTGCCCCGGTCCACCTGACACCCACGGTGAGTGTCCCGCTCCATCGGACACCCACGGTGATTGCCCCGCTCCACCCACGGTGAATTCCCCGCTCCACCCGACACCCACGGTGAGTGCCCCGCTCCACCCAACACCCACGGTGAGTGCCCCGCTCTATCCGACACCCACGGTGAGTGCCCCGCTCCATCCGACACCCACGGTGACTGCCCCGCTCCACTCACGGTGAATGCCCCGCTCCACCCGACACCCACGGTGAGTGCCCCGCTCCACCCGACACCCATGGTGAGTGCCCCGCTCCATCCGACACCCACGGTGAGTGCCCCGCTCCATCCGACACCTACGGTGAGTGCCCCGCTCCACCCGACACCCACAGTGAGTGCCCCGCTCCATCAGACACCCCCGGTGAGTGCCCCGCTCCACCCGACACCCACGGTGAGTGCCCGCTCCACCTAACACCCACGGTGAGTGCCCCGCTCCACCCAACTCCCACGGTGAGTGGCCCGCTCCACCCGCCACCCACGGTGAGTGCCCCGCTCCACCCGACACCCACGGTGAGTGCCCCGCTCCATCCGACACCCACGGTGAGTGCCCGCTCCATCCGACACCCACGGTGATTGCCCCGCTCCATCCGACACCCACGGTGAGTGGCACGCTCCATCCGACACCCACGGTGAGTGTCCCCCTCCATCCGACACCCACGGTGAGTGCCCCGCTCCATCCGACACCCACGGTGAGTGTCCCCCTCCATCCGACACCCACGGTGATTGCCCTGCTCCACCCACGGTGAATGCCCCGCTCCACCCGACACCCACGGTGAGTGCCCCGCTCCACCCGACACCCACGGTGAGTGCCCCGCGCCACCCGACACCCACGGTGAGTGCCCCGCTCCACCCGACACCCATGGTGAGTGCCCCGCTCCATCCGACACCCACGGTGAGTGCCCCGCTCCATCCGACACCTACGGTGAGTGCCCCGCTCCACTCACGGTGAATGCCCCGCTCCACCCGACACCCACGGTGAGTGCCCCGCTCCATCCGACACCCACGGTGAATGCCCCGCTCCACCCGACACTCACGGTGAGTGCCCCGCCCACCCGACACCCACGGTGAGTGTCCCGCTCCACCCGACACCCATGGTGAGTGCCCCGCTCCATCCGACACCCACGGTGAGTGCCCCGCTCCATCCGACACCTACGGTGAGTGCCCCGCTCCACTCACGGTGAATGCCCCGCTCCACCCGACACCCACGGTGAGTGCCCCGCTCCATCCGACACCCACGGTGAATGCCCCGCTCCACCCGACACTCACGGTGAGTGCCCCGCCCACCCGACACCCACGGTGAGTGTCCCGCTCCACCCGACACCCATGGTGAGTGCCCCGCTCCATCCGACACCCACGGTGAGTGCCCCGCTCCATCCGACACCTACGGTGAGTGCCCCGCTCCACCCGACACCCACAGTGAGTACCCCGCTCCATCAGACACCCACGGCGAGTGCCCCGCTCCACCCGACACCCACGGTGAGTGCCCGCTCCACCTGACACCCACGGTGAGTGCCCCGCTCCACCCGACTCCCACGGTGAGTGGCCCGCTCCACCTGCCACCCACGGTGAGTACCCCGCTCCACCCGACACCCACGGTGAATGCCCCGCTCCACCCGACACTCACGGTGAGTGCCCCGCCCACCCGACACCCACGGTGAGTGTCCCGCTCCACCCGACACCCATGGTGAGTGCCCCGCTCCATCCGACACCCACGGTGAGTGCCCCGCTCCATCCGACACCCATGGTGAGTGCCCCGCTCCATCCGCACCCACGGTGAGTGCCCCGCTCCATCCGACACCTACGGTGATTGCCCCGCTCCACTCACGGTGAATGCCCCGCTCCACCCGACACCCACGGTGAGTGCCTCGCTCCATCCGACACCCACGGTGAGTGCCCCGCTCCACCTGACACCCACGGTGAGTGTCCCGCTCCATCGGACACCCACGGTGAGTGCCTCGCTCCATCCATGGTGAATGCCCCTCTCCACCCGACACCCACGGTGAGTGCCCCGCTCCATCCGACACCACGGTGAGTGCCCCGCTCCATCCGACACCCACGATGAGTACCTCGCTCCATCCGACACTCACGGTGAGTGTCCCGCTCCATCCGACACTCGCGGTGAGTGCCCCGCACCACCCGACACCCACTGTGAATGCCCCGCTCCATCCGACACCCACGGTGAATGCCCTGCTCCATCCGACACCCACGGTGTCGGATGGAGCAGGGCATTCACCGTGGGTGTCGGATGGAGCGGGGCACTCACCGTGGGTGACGGGTGGAGCGGGGCACTCACCGTGGGTGTCGGATGGAGCGGGGCACTCACCGTGGGTGTCGGATGGAGCGGGGCACTCACCGTGGGTGTCGGATGGAGCGGGCACTCATCGTGGGTGTCGGATGGAGCGAGGCACTCACCGTGGGTGTCGGGTGGAGAGGGGCATTCACCGTGGATGGAGCGGGGGCACTCACCGTGGGTGGCGGATGGAGCGGGACACTCACCGTGGGTGTCAGGTGGAGCGGGGCACTCACCGTGGGTGTTGGATGGAGCGGGGCACTCGCCGTGGGTGTCGGGTGGCGCGGGGCTCTCACCGTGGGTGTCGGGTGGAGCGGGGCATTGACCGTGGATGTCGGGTGGAGCCAAGTTCTGAATTGATCGGTGGAGTCCTGCTATAATTTCTATGGCTCTGACTGATCACATGTTAACACGTGGAGAGGTGCAATTTTCAAAGTGTGGACGCCCCTGGAGGCTTTATTTGAAAATGCCACGAATAGCCATTTGGTGACATTGTGGAGCTGCCTAAGGTCAATGTTTGTGCCAATTTTCCACGCAATCCGAGGGGACCGCGTATGTGCCGAATATCAAAATGGACATTCGCGAATATGCATTTTTGCCTTTGTAGGCAATCTAGTAAATATTTATAGGCAAAAAGACCCATCATTGGAATACACGGACGCACGTTCGTGTCAAATGCACAATTTTGTTGTGTGCAATCGCGAAAATCACCGCTGAGAGGATTTTCGCAATTTTCTATCGATTTCACATTTTGAACATATTTCCATGTCATGTGGTGTGACTGGCTTTGAATGTCACAACTAATCACTTTCTCAAAATCTGTATTCATGCCTCCTGCATATATATGCCAAGTTTGGAATTTATAGGTGGAGTCCTGCTATAGTTTCTATGGCTCTGACTGATCACATGTTAACACGTGGAGAGGTGCCATTTTCTAAGTGTGGACGCCCCTGGAGGCTTTATTTGAAAATGTCATGAATAGCCATTTGGTGACATTGTGGAGCTGCCTAAGTTCAATGTTTGTGCCGATTATCGACGCAATCTGAGGGGACCGCATATGTGCCGAATATCAAAATGGACATTCGAGAATATGCATTTTTGCCTTTGTAGGCGAGCTAGTAAATATTTTTAGGTCAAAAGGCACATCATTGGAATACACGGACGCACGTTCGTGTCACATGCACATTTTTTTTTTGTGTGTAATCGCGGTAATCACCGCTGAGAGAGGATTTTCGCAATTTTCTATCGATTTCACATTTTGAACATATTTCCATGTCATGTGGTGTGACTGGCTTTGCATGTCACAACTAATCACTTTCTCAAAATCTGTATACATGCCTCCTGCATAGATATGCCAAGTTTTGAATTTAAAGGTGGAGTCCTGCTATAGTTTCTATGGCTCTGACTGATCACATGTTAACACGTGGAGAGGTGCCATTTTCAAAGTGTGGACGCCCCTGGAGGCTTTATTTGAAAATGTCACGAATAGCCATTTGGTGACATTGTGGAGCTACCTAAGGTCAATGTGTGTTCCGATTATCGACGCAATCCGAGGGGACCGCGTATGTCCCGAATATCAAAATGGACATTCGCGAATATGCATTTTTGCCTTTGTAGGCAATCTAATAAATATTTATAGGCAAAAAGACCCATCATTAGGATACACGGACGCACGTTTGTGCGCACATTTTTGCGCTGTGGAAGCGCATTAATCACCGCTGAGAGATGATTTTTGCAATTTTCTATCGATTTCACATTTTGAACATATTTCCATGTCATGTGGTGTGACTGGCTTTAAATGTCACAACTAATCACTTTCTCGAATTCTGTATACATGCCTCCTGCATATATATGCCAAGTTTTGAATTTATAGGTGAGTCCTGCTATAGTTTCTATGGCTCTGACTGATCACATGTTAACACCTGGAGAGGTGCCATTTTCAAAGTGTGGACGCCCCTGGAGGCTTTATTTGAAAATGTCACGAATAGCCATTTAGTGACATTGTGGAGCTTTCTAAGGTCAATGTTTGTGCCGATTCTCAACGTAATCCGAGGGGACCGCCATCTTAATGACCGTTTTTGCCCACAATGACCGCAAGCTTTGATCACCCATATCTCTTCTATTTTTGAACGTCACAGATAGACACATATATTTTCTGAAAGAGGAAGAAGAGCTCTAGTTGTCTGCCGAATTTGGTAAAAATCAACGGGGCCGCCGATTTGACCTTGAACTATGAATGTCATTTTTTGACGCCATTTTGAATGTCATAACTGGAGGATATTATTTTTTAATTGAGCCTATTTTGTACTATGATTGTACACATTTTTATCGAAATCGACGGGGTCCGCCATTTTCATGACCTCAGATATTTTTGAACGTCACAGATAGACACATATATTTTCTGAAAGAGGAAGAAGAGCTCTAGTTGTCTGCCGAGTGTGGTAAAAATCAACGGGGTCCGCCGATTTGACCTTGAACTATGAATGTCATTTTTGGACGCCATTTTGAATGTCATAACTGGAGGATATTATTTTTGAATTGAGCCTATTTTGTACTATGATTGTACAAATGTGTATCGAAATCGACGGGGTCCGCCATTTTCATGACCTCAGATAACCCCTATGACCTTGAACTGTAACTGCCGATATCTCCTATGATTTTGAATGTCACAAATACACACATATATTTTCTGAGAGAGGAGGAATAGCTCTGTTAGTCTGCCAAATTTCATTATGATGAGTGTGTACCGCGGGTACTACCGTGAATGTGTCACGCGAATGTGAATGTGCACGTCGAACTAAATTGATGAACGTGCGCCCGTGGTTCTCTCCAATATTCCTTTACCTCTTATTTTGCGTTGTTTTCGTGAGGCAGATAAATATCTAAATCTGGTAGCCATTAAAAATAAACAGCAATGACTCGCTTTTGACAATTTGAAATGCGCACGGCCCGCGTTTAGAATGTGATTTGGATGAATTATATATTTTCGGAAGGTGGCCGCCTATACAGCCTTTTGGAAGGTGGTCAGGATTTATATACAAATGCGTGACAGTTCAATGAAATATGTTGTAAACTGTGGTACAGCTTAGAGGCTCTCACCATTGGAAGGCGGCTTCTTGCTGCAACATTGGCTAAGCAAAACATACAGCGACAAAAATGTCAAAGAGGCCAACAGAAGAGGTAGAGGTTGCGGTAGTAAGCGAAGATAATTGTACTAAGAAGAAATATAAGTTGGATGATGGAACAGATGGAACCAATTTGACCAATGTTGTTTGGTGAGTTTCATTGGTCCAGCAGTTGAAGAATTACATCACCCTCATGTCTCAGCTACTCAGCCATGTAGACTTGCCTTGATGTATTTGAGACATGTTTTGTACAATAAATGTTTAATTTGGTTTAATTTTGTCTTGCTCAAAGGAAATAGTTCACCTTGGAACATTTTTTCTGAACACAATTTGATTATATTTTTTAATACAATATATTTTTATATTGTCAAAAATGGCCATACATTGCACCGATTCAGGATAGGTTGTACATTATTCATCTTATCAAAACTATATACATACTCCCTGAGTCAGAGTCCTCACATCACGCAAATGAACAAAAATGTCTCAGCCAATCAGATTTGAAAGTTGTCGCATAAGGATAGACTTGCATTAGAGAAGTGCCAACCGGCGGTTCGCTTGCTAGCACCAGCTGCAAGCTGATTGGCTGATGGTATAGTCTCCGCCCAGGCTACTGACAGCACTGCATTCTTTTGTCAGCACCTCATTCCTTCGCCAAAAAATCAAATATATTTGGCTAGTCTTTTCAGTCAAGAAAACTTGCAGATAGGGGTTTCCCAACACAGGCTTCAAAACAAACAGTTCAAAACCCATGTTGAAGGTGAACTATTTCCTTTACCCACAATTCTCACTCAAATGACTTCATGAGTTGAAGCTCTATGTTATGGTCTGAAGAGATTGGTGGGTAAATATCATACAGTTAGCCATTAGGTACTAACTTATAGTTTCATTGACTTCTCAACAATGTAAGTAGGTAGGTGTCTTCATCAGATGGTTAATATACAGGTAAAGTGTACTTTGTTTACATTCTTGTGTTTGCAGCAACACTGGAAGCTTGAAGACCTGCTGTAATCCAGATGGGAAGCATCAACATGCAGTGGAGAAGACACACACACAGGCAAGTTAGGAAGTAATGATTTGGTACAAACAAGTTCTATAAGCTTGGTGGATATTATTTACTCCAAATATATTTCAGTGCCACAGGGACACAATAGTAATCTGATGATTTGCACTTCCTTGCTGATTAAGTTGAAGTGTGAATGCCACTGTTTATGGATTTTCCCTAGCTGCTGAATCTGCAGTACTTGATGTGACTGCCCTTTGGCTTTGCTGTACATTATGTTTTTATATGCTAGCTTTACATAGGTACACTGTGAACTGTATAATATTTGTGAAAAACTATGTCATATTTCAGGAACCATGCAAGAAGGATGCCAGTCTGGCTGGCTCAGCCTCGGCACCAGACTCGGCCACATCTGGGAACCAACCAAACCCACCATTACCGGAGCTGCCCCCGCTGGCGCCGAACCCCGCCGACGACCGCGAGTACTTCGCCTCGTACGGCCGGCTAGACATCCACCGGACCATGATCGACGACTCTGCGCGCACGCAGGCCTACCGGCGCGCCATCCTCACCAACTACCGCCTCTTCTACGGCAAGACGGTGCTGGACGTGGGCTGCGGCACCGGCATCCTGAGCGTGTTCTGCTGCCAGGCCGGCGCGCGCCGTGTCTACGCCGTGGAGGCCAGCGGCGCGGCCGAGTTCGCGCGTCTCGTGGTGGCCGAAAACGGCTACGCGGACCGCGTGCGCGTGCTGCAGTGTCGCGTCGAGGAGGCGTCTCTGCCAGAGAAGGTGGACGTGATTGTCAGCGAGTGGATGGGCCACGCGCTGTTCTACGAGTCGATGCTGGAGTCTGTGGTGGCGGCGCGGGACCGCTGGCTGCGGCCCGGCGGAGCCATATTCCCGGAGCGGGCCGTGCTGAAGATGGCGCTGTGCACCGCGCCCGAACTGGCGCTGGATACGGGCGCCGACGAGTTCTGGCGCGGCGTGCACGGCCGATTCGGCGTGCACATGGCGTGCCTGGCGACAGAGCAGAAGAAGATAAGGCGGATGGGACTGCCGACCCGCGTCGTTGCTCTCCTTCCGGAGCAGGTGCACTCGCACGCGGCGCCGGTGTACGATCTGGACCTTCGCACGGTACCGTCGGCAAACCTCCTCCGTGGTCTAATGGCGGCGCCGCTCGATATCAAGCTGTCCAGTTTCGGCAGCGCCGAGCTGACTGGGCTGGCGGTGTGGTTCGACGTGCTCTTCCCCGGCGGGGAGACGCTGACTACGTCCCCATACGCCGCCCAGACGCACTGGGGTCAGACTGTGCTGCCACTGGAGCCACTGGCTATCGATCAAGGTACCGTTATTCGGTGTTCGTTGTGCATGTCACAGGACGAAAAGCACCCGCGCAACTGGGTGTTTGATGTAGGGTTTGCGATAGACGATGATGATTCTGAATCAATCAACTGGGTCATGGACGGCACTAGCTGACACGGCGGCGACCGTGACGTGACAGTGACTGATACGGCAGAGGACGTGACGTGACAGTGACTGACACGGCGGAGACCGTGACGTGACGTGACGTGACTGACACGACGGAGACCGTGACAAGTAGTGACTAGTGAGTCCCCAGGAGTTACCATGACGCCTTCGACGTGTGGTGGCCGAGGGACGGATGGATGGAAGACGTGCAGCTGTGGCGATGTTATGTTTGTCTATTGACACGCACGGAGACACGGTTGTGAGGGAAGCGACACGCATCGCTGTGCATCGTTTTCACAGTTTGTGCTCGACACGAATCGCGGCAAGTCAGTGTAGATGCTTGTCTGGGGTGTTGTCAGAGTTGTCTGAGAACTGTTACCAGGACGTGCCAATGTTAACGCGTTCGTCTCAACAATACAGCATCGCCGGAGCGAATTCGTCCAACCTGTGCTCTTACAGTCTCAGTCGCCTTCCACGTAGCACCCGCTCCCAAACTCGCCGTGTTTCACATATCGTTTTATTCATTCTGTTTTTCCGTGGAATTGACCGCAACCATGCCGTACATTACACACACAGTCTGTTGCCCGGCGTGGCGCGACACACTCACGGCTGTACAAACATTACAGAGGCGCCGTCCGCCCGCGCCGAGCGCCCCTGAATAAATAGCGCGCGGCGGACGGCCGGGGAGGGCGAGCCGACGGCCCGCCCGGGGCAGTGGCCAGCCGCCGCCGTCGGCAGCAGCAGCGCGAGCGCACAGCACGGCGCCACACACAACAATCGGGAACGCCAGCGTGTAGTGAACTAAGACACAGCGTCGAGGACCAGATAAAAGCTAAAAGGCCGGCGCGGCTGGTCGCCCCTGAGAGAGTGGGGAGGCGGGGGTGGTCTCGGTGCGGTCGCGGCCAGCGGTCACGGCTCGGTCGGCCCGGCTGGTGGTCGTGGAATGTGTGGCGGCGGCTATCACAAGGTTGGGTGGCGCGCGGGGCCGCCGCCGGCGCTAGGTGTCCGACATGAACGAGTTCTGCGACTTGAGCTCGTCCAGCTCGTGGATCTGCTGCCGCAGGAAGAGGATTCTGCAACACGGACCGAGAGACACGGACCGGCGTCAGGCGGTGGAACGGCAGAGTCGCGGCGACCGTCACCAACGCAGCCGCGTGAAGGCAATGTTTCACCTTTCTCAGACAGTTGTCAAATATACGCTGGTTGTAGTTGAAAATATGAAGTAAGTGCTACTGAAAACGATGGTGATATTTTTATCTTGGAAAAGTCACTTAACTTTATACAAATTAAGTTGTTAAATTTGTGATGATGACGTCAGTATTGAGCTAGACAGCTATAGAGAAAACATTTACGCTGCCAAATATATGGCACAATCGTTTCAGACAATTCTGGCGACTTAAATACAAACATTGGGGAACTGTGTCTTCTCCCGCACATAACACAATTACGAGTGGTAGGCATTGCGATAGCTCAATGTTTATTAAACAAACTGAGACTTCAAACAACGCGAAAAACTTCACTTGGACCGCAACCTATCGCGTTGGCCGTTGTTTACATCGTTCTCGCAGCGGGTAATCCAGCCGAGGTTCGAGAAATACAGGTCGTCTGACTTCCAAGACCAACAATCTTGAAGTGGCTGTAAGCCAATCAGCGGCGGCACTACCATTGACTCTATTTGGCAAATTCAAAATTAAATTGCTTAAAAACGGACAAGTTTTTGGGGAAATTACCTGAATCATTTAGACATTGCAATAACAGCAAAAGATAATGGCTATCTCAGTTCAAAACCAATACAAAGGTGAAACATTCCCTTTAACAGGCGAGATTCAAGCTCCGGACAAACTACACACAAGGGCAAACGGGCGAATTACAGACGCGAGCAGACTTGCAAAACGATTTAGCATCCGTGCGGCCATTAGCGCTGCAAGTTGATCAGGAAACGGTGGAGTGTATGGCCAGCAGTTGCTCTCCTAATCGTCACCAACTCTGTCCGTTACTGACGTCAGCCAACGGCATCGTCCCAGCGGGTTTGTGTGACGACGTCTGCGTGGTGAACTGTGTGACGACGTCTGCGTGGTGAACTGTGTGACGATGTCTGCGTGAACTGTGTGATGACGTCTGCGTGAACTGTGTGATGACGTCTGCGTGAACTGTGTGATGACGTTTGCGTGAACTGTGTGACGACGTCTGCGTGAACTGTGTGACGACGTCTGCGTGAACTGTGTGATGACGTCTGCGTGAACTGTGTGATGACGTCTGCGTGAACTGTGTGATGACGTCTGCGTGAACTGTGTGATGACGTTTTCGTGAACTGTGTGACGTCTGCGTGAACTGTGTGATGACGTCTGCGTGAACTGTGTGACGACGGGTGCCGAGCGCTCAGTGCTCGGATGGAAATGACAATTTCAAGCAGCTGCTCACATTTCTCATGGATTCTGCCAGCATTGATATTGTCGATACTTACCGTCACTCAGCCAGTACTGGCTTGTGTTCCTATACCGCGACCAGGATCTCTCAGACAAAGGTAATGCCTATATAATACACACTGCACTACACACAATTTCTGTGCAGGGTCATATATCTATAGATACTGCCATTATTCCCTGTAGTGTGGCCTGTATCTCGGCAGTAGATACTGACCTTTGCTCCTGTAGTGTGGCCTGTATCTCGGCAGTAGATATTTACCTTTGTTCCTGTAGTGTGGCCTGTATCTCGGCAGTAGATACTGACCTTTGCTCCTGTAGTGTGGCCTGTATCTCGGCAGTAGATATTTACCTTTGTTCCTGTAGTGTGGCCTGTATCTCGGCAGTAGATACTGACCTTTGTTCCTGTAGTGTGGCCTGTATCTCGGCAGTAGATACTGACCTTTGCTCCTGTAGTGTGGCCTGTATCTCGGCAGTAGATACTGACCTTTGCTCCTGTAGTGTGGCCTGTATCTCGGCAGTAGATACTGACCTTTGCGCCTGTAGTGTGGCCTGTATCTCGGCAGTAGATATTTACCTTTGTTCCTGTAGTGTGGCCTGTATCTCGGCATAGATACTGACCTTTGTTCCTGTAGTGTGGCCTGTATCTCGGCAGTAGATACTGACCTTTGCTCCTGTAGTGTGGCCTGTATCTCGGCAGTAGATATTTACCTTTGTTCCTGTAGTGTGGCCTGTATCTCGGCAGTAGATACTGACCTTTGCTCCTGTAGTGTGGCCTGTATCTCGGCAGAAGATATTTACCTTTGTTCCTGTAGTGTGGCCTGTATCTCGGCATAGATACTGACCTATGCTCCTGTAGTGTGGCCTGTATCTCGGCAGTAGATACTGACCTTTGCTCCTGTAGTGTGGCCTGTATCTCGGCAGTAGATTTTACCTTTGCTCCTGTAGTGTGGCCTGTATCTCGGCAGTAGATATTTACCTTTGTTCCTGTAGTGAGGCCTGTACCTCGGCAGTAGATACTGACCTTTGTTCCTGTAGTGTGGCCTGTATCTCGGCATATATACTGACCTTTGCTCCTGTAGTGTGGCCTGTATCTCGGCAGTAGATACTGACCTTTGCTCCTGTAGTGTGGCCTGTATCTCGGCAGTAGATACTGACCTTTGTTCCTGTAGTGTGGCCTGTATCTCGGCAGTAGATACTGACCTTTGTTCCTGTAGTGTGGCCTGTATCTCGGCATATATACTGACCTTTGCTCCTGTAGTGTGGCCTGTATCTCGGCAGTAGATACTGACCTTTGCTCCTGTAGTGTGGCCTGTATCTCGGCCAGTCGGACCAGGGAGCGCGCCATCTTGAGGTCGGTGGCCGCCTTGGTCATCAGAAGGCTGGCCACGTGACATGCCTCCTCGCTGGTTCGGTTCGCCTGAACAGGCACACACACAAACGCAATGGTCAGTTAACAATAGGACCCATTGGTGACGGCGCATTATGGGAAAGGGGGCGACACGTGGAGAAATGAGCAATACTGGGCAGAACAAGGTGGGAAGTAAGGCAATGACGTAACACAACACAAACCATGAGGAAGTCGACACACTCGAGAGTAAATTCCAATAATGGATCACAAGAATGCCTGCAGGGGGCGATGCGGTGATGGGAAGCTGACAGACAACAAGCAACGCCGTGAAACAATAATGGATGGTAGCAATACATCACCTAAACGCTGCATAGATAGAATCTCCTGTGCCTTGAGCATCAATGTGGCGAGCAGTAGTCTATACAGGTTCCTATGATTGCTTTGGAGCTGGGGTGCGGAGTGGAACATTCTGGCCAAAAATAGGCATACAGGGTTGAAAATTTATAAAAGAAACATATGTACTCAGTTTTATTAATAACCAATTGCCCGCTCACCAGAATTAGTTATTACATATTTACCTGTCTTTCCCTCCACAGGCAGTCTATCATTACATCCATAAATCAGTATCAGGGATCCAATTATCCAATTAATTTTAAAATAAGGAGTGGAAAATACGCAGCAAAACTTGGGAAGAAGAGTGGAAAAAAGTATCAATAGGGTGTCATTTTCCACCCAAATTGCTCAATGCTAGGACACTGAGTCTATACACTTCTTAACCCGCGCACTGCAGGGGCTTTGCGCCGAACACCAACTGCAGGTGTGTGGGGGGTTGATTTCCGCCCCCCCCCCCTGAGATCTCGAAAACTACGCTATGTAGCGAGAAGCGGAAAAAGGCATTTGATAGCTTGATTCATGCTCTATCGAAAGTATTTCAGTATTATTTTAGGTCAGGTCAAAATTGAGGTCACCAGAGGTCATCAAAGGTCAAATTTCCCAGTTTTTTTCCTGTTTTAGGACATCGCTCCAGAAATTCCCATATATATCAGAAACGATGCTCGTTAGACACAAACGGAAAAAAGCAAACGCCAGCCAGTGAAATTTGCAATCGCTAAGGTGTCCTCAGATTTGATCTCAGGTCAATATTTGAGGCTCCAGAGGTCAAAAAGGAAAAAAATCCGTTTTTTTTTGCTAACTCGTTTTTGCTATTAACTTTGTATTTAATAAATATAACGGAAAACGGTTTACGCCATTGTGTTTATCTTGTCAAGGTGCTTTGAATGATATACATGGTGACTTTGTTAAGTCAACTTAACAATTTGACCTCAAGTCAAGGTCAAGTGGTGACCCAAGTAGGGCATGTTGCATATGGGAAGACGTATCTCGACGAGACAAACACGTTGCTGTATGTTTTACTTCTCTATCTTTATTATGTAGGGAGTTATTGACAAAAAAGTGATGGTGACCTCGCATGGCCTCAAATGACCCAATAGGGGTCACTGAACACAAATTACACTTGGATCATCAAAAATATTCTATAATAACATGATCCAGAAGTAATTGGACTAATATCATGCACATCCTTGAAATAGGAAGCATTTGTATATTTCCCTATTGACTTATTATGGGGAGGTTAAGAAACTGACCTGACCTTAAGTCACCGATATCAAAATTCCGAGATATACGAATAGTAAGTACTTATGCCCTCATGACATCCTGTAAGTTTCAAACTGATCGGTGAAAAACTCTGGCTTTGGCACAACTGCAAACGTTTTTGGAGGTGGGGTCACTTGACCTGGTCTGGTGACCTGACCTGAGATGACCCGAGGTTATTTTTTTTCTTCAAAATGTGCGCAATTGATGTCCTAACAGGTGTGCCAAAACCCGGCGGCGCTGCGCGCCGCCGTTTTTTCGCTATCTTTGAAAAACCTAAGGGGGGCGGGGGCGGAAATCAACACCCCCCTGCAGTGCGCGGGTTAAAAGGAGTGCGCCTACTGCTTTGGAATGTCAAAAATATTTTGCATACGGTAAAGTAGCTATTGGTTTGATTGTTGTATATGACGAAATTCACATCTGGAGCCCCTAGTTTAGTTGAATTTTCACTTATATTGTTTTTTCTTTCTTATTTTTTGTTTCGATATCTATAAAACGATCGCCACTATGGTGATGTTATGTAAAACGGCGCACATAAGACAATACAATTACGGTCACATCATGCAAGATAGAAAGACACTTTTGCACAGCACGTTATTGCCACTGTGCACTTTATTATGTGCAAGTTTCGTAGCTCTAAATTAATATCTTCTTAAAAAAATGGCCATCGGCCATCATCGAAACGGCCATCATCGAAAAACACAATGGCCGTCCAGTTTCTGTTCGGCTGCTGCTATCAGCGTGCACGAGCTGTTTTGTTGAATTGCTATTGGCCGGCGCTAACAATATGCTAGCAGTTTAATCGATAGTTGCAGTGCTTCTAGTAGCGGAAGCCCTCTGGAGTCTACACGATAACTTTTTCCTCCCAGCACAAGTTCCTGGAGTCTTTGTAATATCTCAGCAACTAGGGCGAATCTTGAGAAACGAAGTCATGGGTCAATTCAGAAAATTATGTTCTTTAGACCAGTGTCAATAACCACAAATAAGCGATGGAGTAGGCACACTCCCTTTAAGGCGAAATTCTTCCCATCAAATCAGGCTTGCCAAATGTAAAAACGCATCTGTCGTTTCAAGCGTGGTGAGACATGTATGCTGTATTTTTGGAGTGCGGAACGAAGTTAACAGCAGGGGCATTCCACGACAAATCGACACACCGAAGTGGCAAATTAACACCCTACATCTCAGATTTTGATGAAACTTTGTTCAGGGGGTAATTGGAGGCACATAACACGCCTGTGCAACTTTCAGCGCATTCCGACCAACGGCTATGGATATATAGCCTGCGGCATTTTCACCAGGTCAGACAAACTCAATTTTGTTTTTGATTTTGTATACCAATTTGGGTTGTTCAAATTTAACAAACCTATATAACATTCGACTCTGCTTGAGCAGAAGAAAATTCTTGTAATTTTTATTTATGTTTTCGTGTAACTCAAACTTGTCACTTCGAGTGACCTTGGGTGACCTTGCATGACCTCGACAAAATTACAATTTTGTATGTTTCCCTTTCTAAAATTGACCTCAGGGTGTCACTGGTAGTGTGCAAAAAATGGCGGATAGGTGTTTTCTATAAATGCCATTATTTTCCGTCCAAGCAACAGCCCTCGCCCTGGTGGGGGAGACATTTTGACCCGCTCTTAGTTTACGCGAATAGCGAGAAAACAGCGATGTGCAGCGCCGCCAAATATGGCACAGCTATTTGGGCATCACTTACCCACATTTTGTGAAAGTTTTAACTTCAGGTCATCACAGGTCAGGTCATCTAGTCAGGGTTAAAATGACCCCCCCCCCTCTAACTCGAAAACTAAAAGGACTGTAAAGACGCGAAAACAAACGTTTGAAAGCTCTTGACAAGGCCATTCGCGGTTACTTCGGGTATGATTTGGCTCAGCTCAATATTGAGGTCACCAGAGGTCATCAAAGGTCAAATTCTCCAAGTATAGGACAGAAACTCCCAAATATCTCGGGAACCATATCAGCTGGTGCCGCGCCGGAACAAACGGGAAAAAAAACAACCGAAAGCTTATGAAAAATTACATCGCCATAGGTGTCCACAAGGATAACCTGCGCACTGATGGGGGGGGGGGGGGGAGGTTGCGCCGAACACGAACTACAGGGGGGGGGGGGGGGGGGTTGAGCCCCCCCCCCCCGAGATCTCGAAAACTACGCTACGTAGCGACAAGCAGAAAGCGGCGTTTGATAGCTTGATACAAGTTCTATCGAAAGTATTTCAGTATTTGTTTTTAGTTCAGGTCAAAATTGAGGTCACAAGAGGTCATGAAAGGTCAAATTTTCCATTTTTTTCTCTCCTGTTTTAGCGACTACGCTCCAGAAATTCCCATATATCTCGGAAACTATACTAGCTAGAAACAAACGGAAAAAGTGATCGCCAGCCATTGCAATTTGCAATCGACATGTCCTCAAATTTTATCTCGGATCAATATGTGAGGCTCCAGTGTTTTTTTTTGTTGGCAAAACCATTTTTCGCTAATAAATTTTTACCTAATAATGATAACGAAAAACTCTTTACGCCACTGTGTTTGTCTCGTCAAGGCCCTTCAAATGATATACATGGTGACCTTGCCAGGTCAACTTAAAAAATAACCTCAGGTCACGTGACCTTGACCTGAGATCAAGACCCAAGTAGGTCATGTTGCATGTAGGGAGACGTGTCTCGACGACACAAACACATTGCTGTCGGTGTTACTTCTCTATCTTCATTATGTCGCGAATTATTGAAAAAAATTGATGGTGACCTCGGATGACCTCAAATGACCCCATAGGAGTCACTGAACAAAACTGACACTTGGATCATCAAGAATATCCTATAATAACATGAACCGGAAGTAATTGGACTAATATCATGCATATCCTTGAAAAAGGAAGCATTTTAACATTTCCCCATTGACTTATTATGGGGAGGTCACGAAATTGACCTGACCTTAGGTCACCGATATCAAAATTCCGAGATTTACGAATTGTAAGTACTTATGCCCTCATGAAACCCTGTAAGTGTCAAACTGATCGGTGAGAAACTCTGGCTTTGGCACAACTGCAAACGTTTTTGGAGGTGGGGTCACTTGACCTGAGGCCCGTTCACGGGGTCTGCGGCCGCCGCGGCTCCCGCGGCTCCCGCGGACAGGAGGCGGAGCTTATCGGCGGGGGCGGAAATCGGCAGGAGGCGGAGGGGCAGGGGCGGAAATCAACCCCCTGCAGTGGGCGGGTTAAAGGGACAGTCCCACCTTTGTGAAAGTTGTCGAATCACACTTAATTGTATGTCTACATGTCAGGCGAGGTCAGCTGAACATGTTCGTGAACCTTTTTTCCGATAAGAAATTTTTATCTTGGAAGATATTAAACTTTTAGTTTTAAGCGAGAAGTTGGGTTGGTGAAGTCATTTTTTTTTAATAACGGAAATCCTTTGTGCTGCCAAATATATGGCACAATTTTTTGTCGACATCAATTGCGCAGAAAAAGCGAACCACCCGGTGTCTAGATTGGCTTAGATTGTGAACCACCCGGAGATCGATAAATGAAAGACGAAAATATTTCAAGGCTGACCTTAAAACATGTCGACTATTATTACCAGTTGGGTAAAGAGACGACGCTGTCGGTTTAGAGTCCCTATTCAAATACACATGGACCTTATTTTTTTTTACAGAATATGTCAAAATCAAACTCTAATATCTTTTTAATTAGATCATTGTGGTTGTTTTAACTGCTACCATACTTAATTTCAATGCCTAGCCATCAAAATGGCTATCTCAACTCAAATATAATGTTAAGGTGGGATAGTCCCTTTAAGCTCAGGTCAATAGTTTAGACCCAGAGGTCACCAAAGGTCACGAGGGGATTTTTCCCAAAAAGGTTTTAATACTTGTTTGTATTGGTTAGACATATAGCGGTAATTTTAACACCAACATTTTTGCCTTGCCAAGGCGCTTCGAAACATATTAACGATACCCTGGTTAGGTCAACTGAAAAAAATTGACCTCAGGTCAAGGTCATTTGGTGACCCAGGTAGTCATGTTGCACATGGGGCGATGCGACTCGACGATACAAACACAGCGGTGTCATTCGCATGTCTATATATTTATTATATCAATAGTTATTGGCAAAAAGTGCTGGTGACCCAAGATGACCTTAGCTAACCTTGCAGGGGTCACAGAGCAACAAATGCACCCAACCCCGTCATCAATAATGAGCTAAAATAACATGATTCTGAAAAAATGGCCGGATCGAAAGCATATTATCTGAATAGGAAGCATTTGTATATTGCCCATCGACTTATAATGGGGAGGTCACGAAATTGACCTGACGTTAGGTCACTGATACAATACAATCAGAGATAAACGAATTGTAGGTACTTGTGACCTTATGAAATCCTGCAAGTTTCAAAACTCTCGGACAAACACTGTGGCTTTGGCACGACCACAAACATTTTTGGAGGTAAGGTCACTTGACGTGACCTGGTGACCTGACCCGTGATGAACTGAAGTTAAATCTTTCACAAAATGTGAGTAATGGATGCCCAAATAGCTGTGCCATATTTGGCGGCGCTGCACGCCACCCTTTTCTCGCTATTCGCGAAAAACCTAAGAGGTCAAAATGACCCCCACCAGGGCGAGGGCTATTGCTTGGACGGAAACTAATGGCATTTATGGAAAACACCTATCCGCCATGTTTTTTCCACACTACCAGATGACACCCTGAGGTCAATTTTAAAAAGGGGAAAAAATACAAAAATAATTACCCTTTTGTAAAGGTCACGCAGTCACCCAAGCTCACTCATTTCAACAAGTTTGAGTTACACGAGAAAAACAAATACAAAAAATATCAGAATGTTCTTCAGGTCAAGCGGAGTCGAATGATATATATATATATATATATATATATATATATATATATATATATATATATATATATATATATATATATATATATATATATATATATATATATATATATATATATATATATATATATATATATATATATATATATATATATATATATATATATATATATATATATATATATATATATATATATATATATATATATATATATATATATATATATATATATATATATATATATATATATATATATATATATATATATAT
>JAXIVJ010002322.1:0-112386 GCA_036785665.1 Chirona hameri
GCCGGCCGACCTGAACCAGGTCCGGCGCGACACTTAAAGCGGCCGACCTGAACCCAGGTCCGGCGCGACACTTAAAGCCGGCCGACCTGAACCCAGGTCCGGCGCGACACTTATACGACCTGAACCCAGGTCCGGCGCGACACTTAAAGCCGGCCGACCTGAACCCAGATCCGGCGCGACACTTATAGCCGGCCGACCTGAACCCAGATCCGGCGAGACACATAGCTCTGCCAGCGACCGACCAGCGGCAGACAAACAACTTTCGACAAAAACAGTACCTTCGAGACGAGTTCAGACTTGGGGGCTGAAATTTAGTCTATTCCGAACGCTGTACGTGGGACAGAGAGTTCGGATCGGAGGTTGTTTTACTGTGACCAATTAATATCACCTCCGGTCAGTGTGGCCAAATTCATTTTGAGTTAGGGGGTAAGAGGTAAAAAAAAGATAGAATATAGGGTGTAGGTAAAAAAAGATAGAATATGGGTGTAGGATGACACAAAAAAACAGAATGTAGGTGTAGGACGACAAAAAAACGATAGAAAGTAGGGTCAAATCGATAGAATGGTGTAATTTTTGGAGATGATTTATAAGACGATGTTGTATAAACGATGTATCGCTGAATAATGTACAGTACATTACAGGGCCCAATCCCTACCGCCTACGTCTAACGTCCCTTGTTCATTTCGTTTCTGTTTCCTTTCCAGATCGCGCTCACTTCAGTCCTGAGTCCTGTCTACTGCAGGACCGCAATCCTCCCAAACCACACTCTTGTTTTCGACCGCCGACGGGCAACGTTGACGACACAGCCTGAGCCGCACCTCGACCAGCAGTTCGCAATGATGAGGACTAGATCGAAGACGTCCTGCTCCTGACACCAGCCTGCTCCTCAGTCGCAGTCATTCTTCCTTCGTCCGCCCTTAAGCCTCTATCATCCAGCAATAAATGAATTTGCATCGGATGCCCTGTCTGTTATTTTTCATAGCACATCCGCTATGTATTCTTAGGGAAATGATGTTTCCTTTGCATTCAGTCAGATGTGTTAGTATTTATACATGAAGCTACCTGCACGCGTCAGTTGTCCGATATTCCATTCAAATATAATACCA
Source organism: Chirona hameri (assembly GCA_036785665.1). NCBI lineage: Eukaryota > Metazoa > Arthropoda > Thecostraca > Balanomorpha > Balanidae > Chirona > Chirona hameri. The sequence continues at coordinate 1,107 of JAXIVJ010002322.1, forward strand.
AATCTTTCAAAGATGGTACAACGCCTGCTTGTCCAGGCACCATTGGTCCCACGCATGCTTTCGAAACTAATTGGGTACGAATTGGAAAAAGGCGCAGAAAGAGGATAGTATTTACATTTTCAAGTCTCAACAATCATCACCGGCGCCCGAACGAAATATCGACTGCCGACAGCACTCATGCATGTCGGCAGCAAAACAACGAATACGTATTTGGACGGTCCGTTAAATCGATATTAGCGCCTTTCCAGATGACCTGAGGTCAAACGGTGACCTGGATGGGTCAAGTATTGCGTTGTATACAGTCTATAGGCTGGTGGTAGTATTTAGCCGTTGAAACGACTTCGGCAAGTACTTTAAGGAAAAGGTTATGCGGTACACAATATTTGATATCGCAGGCACTCTTTGACCTCCTGAGGTCAAACGATTGACCTCGGCGATAAATACTTTCAGGGTTCGAATACGCTCATAGTCACCAACATTTTATCAAATTTTGAACACAATCGGCCGGTAAACAACGAATAGGTATTTGGACGGCTCGTTAGCCCTATTAGTGGCGGGGGGGGGGGCAAATTCTGCACACCCCTCAGGTTTTTCGCAGATATCTCCCGAACGGCTGGGAGCAGACCCATGACATTTTGGGACTTTTCCTAGAATTGAATTGCGCATATGGAGTTAAATTTTTGAGTTCCCACCCTTAACCCGCGCACTGCAGGGGGTTTGCACCGAACACGAACTGCAGGGGGGGTTTGATTTCCGCCCCCCACCCCCGTGAGATCTCGAAAACTACGCTACGTAGCGACAAGCGGAAAACGGGCATCTGATAGCTTGATACAAGTTCTATCGAAAGTATTTCAGTATTTGTTTTAGGTCAGGTCAAAATTGAGGTCACCAGAAGTCATCAAAGTCAAATTTTCCAGTTTTTTTCTCCTGTTTTAGGACTTCGCTCCAGAAAGTCCCATATATCTCTGAAACTATGCTAGTTAGAAACAAACCCAAAACAGAAATCGCCAGCCAGTGAATTTGCAATCGACAAGGTGTCCTCAAATTTGATCTCAGGTTAATATAGAGTGCTCTAGAGGTCAAAAAAGGGGAAAATGTTGTTTATTTGCAAAATCGTTTTTCGCTATTAACTTTTTTTTCTTAATAAAGATAACGGAAAACTGTATGCCCCATTGTGTTTATCACGTCAAGGCGCTTCGAATGATATACATTGGTGACCTTGTTAGGCCAACTTAAAAAAATGACCTCAGGTCAAGGTCAAGTGGTGACCCAAGTAGGGCATGTTGCATACGGGAAGACGTGTCTCGACGAGACAAACCATTGCTGTCTGTTTTACTTCTCTATCTTCACTATGACAGGAGTTATTTACAAAAAAATGATGTGACCTCGGATGACCTCAAATGACCCCATAGGGGTCACTGAACAAAACTTACGCTTGGATCATCAAGAATATCTTATAATAACATGATCCAGAAGTAATTGGGACTAATATCATGCATATCCTTGAAATAGGATATGCATGATATGCATGAAAACATTTGCATATTTCCGCATTGACTTAGCATGTGGGGTTACGAAATTGACCTGACCTTAGGTCACCGATATCAAAATTCCGAAATATACGAATTGTAAGTACTATTCCCTCATGACACCCTGTAAGTTTCAAACTGATCGGTGAGAAACTCTGGCTTTGGGCTTTGGCACAACTGCAAACATTTTTGGAGGTGGGGTCACTTGACCTGATCTGGTGACCTGACCTGAGATGACCCGGGGTATTTTTTTCTGTCAAAGTGTGCGCAATTGATGTCCTAACGCCAAAACCCGGCGGCGCTGCGCGCCGCCGTTTTTTCGCTATCTGCGAAAACCCTTAGGGGAGGGGAGGGGGCGGAAATCAACCCCCTGCAGTGCGCGGGTTAACAGAAGCGGTTCCAGGGACCGTTTTTTTTTTCGGTGACATTTTGCGATAATACGGAGATGCGAACTAACGGCTTCTTCCTAACTGCCTGAAGTATAAAGGAGTTACATAGGTTTACGGTTATTGAAACAAGTGCAATTTAGTTGATTTTAGTGAACTCTATCTATGGACTAGTGAATTTAGTAAATATTGCTCGGCAGAGGCAGTTTCAGGGACTTGAAAAGGGGAGGTTTACAGGAAACAATTGTATATATATTTTTCCTCCCTTTTTCGCTAACCTGGCACCGCCTATGGATGTAAATATGCTTTATAACCGTTTTGTCAGATGTCACAATAGCGCACCATTTCATTTATCGAAAAAGAGAGAAAAAACGGGGTTTTATAAGGCATTTATTTTACACCCAAATTTAGTGACCTGAAAACGCCTATGATTTTTGAATTTTCAAAAGTCGCCGTCATATATCAATCCCCAATTCAATATATATCGATCCCCATTAGTTGCGTTAAAATCGGTTTATAAACATGACAGCTGTGTTGGATCACAAATACCTCTAATATTTGTAGTTTTTGCCCCTCCCCCCCTCCCCTGTTACTCCCCTATACATTTTGTTTGTATAAATGTAGATCGTGTTGAGGGGAATCAAACGCCGTTTGATTTTTACAAATCGGACGGGTAGATCTCGAGATCTCCGGGGGAGGCGGAATCCGCCCCCCCCCCCCGATATTTGACCTCGCGGTTACTCTTTGACCTCCCGAGATCAAACGATTGACCTCAGCTAGACATGCTTTCAGGTTTCGAATACATTCATAGGGCCTGTTCCAGTGGCGCCTCTAACCTGCTAACCTCCTCCAAGCTGCTCCAACTTGCAACTGTCTATGCATTAGTAAAGGACAGTTGCAAGTTGGAGCAACTCGGAGGAGGTTAGAGGTGCCACGGGAAGAGGCCCATAGACACCAACATTTCGTATAAGTTTGAACACATCTGTACCACTCTAACCCCTTCAAAACTCCGCCGTAAACAATGCGCGCCACACTCTGGACGCACAGCCGCCGGTCCGTTTGGTAGCACTGTAGAGCCCTTCATGGGACACATTCTACCCCCCCCCCCCATCCCGTTCCATCCCATGCCGGGCCATTCAGCCAGACCCAAACCTGTTCCAATCCCAATTCATAATTGATGGGGCTCCCATTCCCACCCATTTCAGCATATTTCACCCTTTTTAGTGCTAAAAAAAATGATATGGCCTGCCCCAAACCCGTTCCAAACCGTTACATTTCAAAATAATTGCCCCATTCCCATCCCATTCCCATATGGGATTCCCATTCCATGAAGGGCTCTCTAGGTAGCAGTTGATCATCAGCGCCATCTACTATAGCTTCATTTGTGGTGCCCCATTAAGTAGGTGGCGCTACTGTAGGAAGGGTAGCTGATGCAATGATTTTGATGATGATGATTGGGGTTTTAGGGCGCTCCGACAACGAAGGTCACATGGCACCCATGCAATAATTTTGATATTGGGGCAGTCGGCACTGTTACACAAACTACTTGGTGATACACCAGCAACACCGCTGACCGCACACGGCCCATATCAGGAGAATATCACCAGATGCCAATACAAATGACTGATCAAGCTATACAAATCATGATAACACTTAGGTCTACAACAGCTCTAATGGAGAGAAACAAGACTGTCTCCGATGAGTCAGGTTGCCTGAGCCAGCAACATGGATGCATTGACATAAACAAGATTTTTCTGGGGGGGGGGGGGGGGAAGCATGTCTGACATGTTAATTACATAAGAAAACAGATGTCACCAGGAATAGAGAAACTACAGTATGCAAAATATGCATATTTGTTGTCGGCAAATCTATGGACTATATTATAAACATACTCCATTTCTTTCCCATCCTAAAAGTAAGGAGATAGACCTTAAGTTACAAACATAAAATTATATCAGATCTGTATCAATCTCAGGGTGTTGCCACTTGTCATTCAAAAGTTGGGGCAGGTGCCCCCATATGCCCCCATAGCAAATGGCAGCACCTATGCTAGAATGTTTCAGACCCTGCAACAACTATTGTTATCAATTGGCCAGTAGATTCCAAACAAATATATCACCTTAATAAACATTGCTTAAATTAGGGTATCAAGGAGTCTGTCATTCAATTCACAGTAGATATCTCCTTTTAATTTGTACCTACTCATTGTAATTCCTGCCCATCCATTTCAATGACATGCCTACCTAACCTAGGCATCAGCATCAAAAGTGGAGGGATGGGGGACACATCCCATCACCACTGAAAACAGTGACGTGTCCACCTAAAATTGTAGGATTTAACTTTATGCCTATGGGCATTCCATGGAAGGAATCAAGTTCAGAATGCCTTTGTCCCCACAAACTATTGGTTTGTGGCGATGTCCCTGTACCTATGGCCTAGGCAGGGGTGTAGTATCCTCTTCAGTTGAGGGGCTTCATCTCCCCCCCCCCCCCCCCAACTTGGACGAGGAAGTGGGTCAAATGCGGGGAGAAATCTGTGTGGATTTTGATGGTAAACTAAGCATTTTTTTCCCATCTCAGCCCCCCCCCCCCCCCCACCCACTGTTCTGCAGTAGCTACACCACTGGGCCTAGGCACTTCCACTCACTATTCCAATCACTGACTCATGCTATGTGGACAATGTCACATTATTACATTGTGGCGTACCCAGGATTCACTCCGGGGGGATTTATCAGGGGGCATAAGGTACCCCCACCAAAAAACTCGCCGGATTTGGCCAACTATATTTTTAAAAGGACATATTTTCAGCATTTTTCTTTTAAAAATAAAAAAATCACTATTTTGTTTACCAAAGCGGGCACGTGGTAAACAAAATAGTGATGCACCTTCAGGGGTGCAATTGCCCTGTAATGCCCCCCCCCCCCCCCCACACACACACACTTGGGTATGCCTATGAATACATTATGATCAAATTTATCATCATCTTATCATCACACACACAACATATCTAAACACAACATATCTGGTGGTACAGTATTGCTATAACAAATGGGTACCTACCTAATACCATGGATGATGTTAGTACCTAACGGATGCAAATTAAAAAGACAGGGGAAAATCGTCAACTTTCACAACCCCGTTTGTGCACCGGTTTGTGTTGCCCCTGGTTCGTTGCAACGCCCGCCACTCATTGAGTTGTCTTGGCGCCAAATTATCTCCACGTCATTACTATGACGTCACGCCAAGGCTGAGAAGTAATGGCGGCATCGCGAAATTATCGTCAAATATTGGTCTATATAATCCCTCATTTTTGTACTTAAACAAGACGAAGGCGATGTGAAAATGACTCAACTCAACAGCAAATTGTACATTTAATAACAAACTAAAATTTGAACGAAATCCGATGTTTTTTTCTAAGAGTCACAGTGCATTATAGTTAGGGGGAGTTAGGGGGCAACAGGTGGCCTGCGAGGCCGAAGGATGTCGCTATTTACTTATGCATTTTTTGATATCATATTAGGTTTTTAATGCCATTTTGTGCTTATATGTACTAAAATGACATTTTGTCTTTCACATCGTACAATTTGTATGATAATATGCACTTTGGTTGTCTCGATTTTGACATTTTTAGGCAGGATGTTTTCCCTTCGTTTACCGAGGTTGGAATACAAAAATGGCCTCCTTGTTTATTGATAAAAAAATAGGAATAAACTAGCATTATTTGCAAAAAAATAATAATCATCAAAATCTTACATGTTTTCCGATTATGTTGGTGTCACACAATTGTAAAACTGTGATGTATATGGCCTGTAGTTGATCCTTGAGTTAGGGGGGCTTTTGGGGAAACAACGACATCCTTGCTATTATTTTGACATCGCTATAGCGACATCGCTGTTGGGCCTCAGTGACGTCATTGGGGCACAGCGATGTGGTTGGACTCAAGGTGCATGGACTTTCGTGTGGCTGGTGTATGCAGGTATATATAACGTAGCCATTGTTTTTTGATGGCCTTGGCCCTCGGTCATTGTCGTTGTTGACCTTGCAGCGCAGCGGGCTGCTTGCTGTTGAGTATTTTTATTTACCGCGGCTGTTGTCATTTTGCAAGGATGTCATTATTGCTAATTTGAGGTAAATTGAGGATGTCATAATTTTTGTGGATAGGTGTGCTTTTCCCCTCATTTGTTTTAATTTGGCCACACTGCCTCCGGTAACGCTGTGATATCATGCAAAAACTCGCCCGTTGCTTTACTGTGACCAAAGGTAGCACATTTGGGTATCAAGAAACAAAACACGCATTTTACATCATAATGTAAATCATCGCATGCCCAGTTCGCCACCGGCCTGGGTAGGGAGATGCCCGTTTCTTCGTTATTCATGTCGCACTTATGATTTACAGGACAAATCGATCTCTAGACTAGTTCACGTTTAGTGTTAATTAACCGACTTTGCAACCCTGGTGCCTCATGGATGATACAGTTAATGGCATGGTTGGCAAAGTTGCTGTTTGCTGGTATACATTTTGTACTCTTTCGTATTCTGATTGAGGGCTTGAGGTCTCCTGAGCTTGATCCAGTTGACTGAATCAAATAAAATATGATTATTTATCATATTTGATTTTATTATATTTATTTTCCCCTTTTCAAAGAGTACACAAATTTCAAAAAGTACACAATAGTACAAAATGTATACCAGCAAACAGGAACTTTGCCAACCATACTTAATGGGCAACTCAGCTGGCCTAAAATATTTCCTCAAACTCAGGGATAAAACATCCGCACAGCCAAACATGGTTAAGCAATTAACGCCTATTAATCATTTATGAACACTATAAAGGTTTCAATCATCTAAAAATTCGCTCGAGAGCAGGCAAACGAAACTAATCATGACCATAATTTCGATCCATTGTTGCAGGTCACGTAAGAAAATTCAACGGCTGCATGGATCGTTTTAATGAAATGTATCTCATGAAATCACGTAACGTATATAATCAAATCTCGCCACATCCGGCCCGAAAACGCCAATCTGCGGGACGGGAGCCCACCAATCCGAACAGAGACGGGAGCCCAACAGTCCAGACAGAGCCGATCCTCGCCGGCGGACCGTGCGGGGGGGGGGGGGGGGCACATGACACCTCTCTCAGACTCGGGAGCTGGCCAACGGTGGCGGCAGATAGGTGGCAGCGTTCCCGAAATGGCCGCCGGTGGGGGAGGACGGGGGGGGGGGGGGAGCGGTCGATAGTGGCCGCCTGACACCGAAATGTCAGCCGGCGGCCGGCGCTGTGACGTCATCCCAGGCAGCCTGCCGACCGCCGCCGTCCCGCGGCGATGGATGGTGAGGTTCAGGCAGACCGTCGCCGTCCCGCGGCGATGGATGGCGAGGTTCGGGCAGACACGCCCAGATAAGGACGGACAGCCACGGCGATCTGACTCACGCTAAATCAGCATGGAGTAGAGCTATCACACAAACTTCACCACTCAAGGCCAGGGTAAAGCTCACACAGCAGGAGACAGACTGACATGAGTCATTCTTGGCGACCAAATAGGGCATCAATAAGCAAGGGGTCGGGAATCACCCGCAGAAACTAATGGCCATTCCACCGCTGATGCAGTCCCATCAATTCCTGGATTTTTGTTTTATAGCCGTCAACAGTAATATATAATGGATACCTACATATTCTTCAACGAAGAAGTCAACGCTACGCTGCAAATTTGCTACGCTACAAACGCGCTGCTATAAATTTGTCAAACGCGACATCATAGTCAATCATCACTTCCCCGATCTTAGTCAACCATCAGATAATGACAATACTCAGTCATAATATTCACTTTTTTAAAGGAACTGAACCAATCAGCCAAATTTGGCAAATTTTCAACCAGTCGATTAGTATGTCAGTGTTTCAGTTTTCAGCCAGTCCATTCACCCAGCCAGGCTTATCTGAATCAACTTCCTCCCGCAACGCACCGGCGAATGGACTTCCCCCAACAGGATGGTAAAACCATACAATAAAGCTGCCCTCCCTCCATGGACCAAACCAGACTTGTCAATGATTCAATGTGAATCGACTACTTTTGATTTAATCATTCTTATTTCAAATGAATGACTCGTGAATCGATTCACCTCATGCGCAAACCTGTTGTGAGTCAATGAGTCAATGATTGAATCATTCATACAAAGAAAATGGGCTGATTGAATCCTTCATTGCTCAAAGAATCATTCTTTTTTGGTCGAACAGCATAAACTGTCCACAAAATATGCCAGCGGCCCAGCATTCATCTGTGCCCTGTGGAAAAACCAGGCACTTAATGGCCAATTATGAGCTCCTGAGCTGTAGCCTGTAATTCATCTATCCGTAAAGAAAGCGAGGCTTTGTGTCCAACTCCAGTGGGCACAAAGCCACTGTTCAATCAGCCCTAACTAGATGGATACCTTGGAACTGGTAGGGTTAGGGGTAGGTACCTAAATACTTAGAAAAGGTAACTAACTCATACCTTGGTTCATAAACCACACAGTACACGCACACCTTTTTCACACGAAAAATTATCAAAAGGTACCCACCTTTTCCTAATTTCTAGGCTATACCATATCAAAAACTAAATAATAAACAAACATTTGCATGACCTCCGCATGTCCCAAATATCACTGTCGCATCGGCGCCGCTTTATTCCACATCATGCTTTATAAAAAAATAATACCTAATGCAAAATCAAAATAAATGTTCTATTCGCTTAAAAAGTGAAACGTAAAGTCATTAATGCTTTTGGAACTTGGAATTTGCAATTAAAATAAATATGATAAATATCACTTTATAATCAAAATAAACAACACGCGTGTCCAATTGGCTCACATTCACATTCGGAAATACATTCGCGGACTATTTGGATTGGCTTCAACATAGAGTCGCACATTCAAAATCAAAGGATTTAGAGCAGGTCATATGTTTAAGGGCAAACAGCAGACTATTCTGATGTGCATGCAAATTGGCACACAGGTAGAGCATGACCTCCCTATCACACTCATAAAATCTTGTCGCACATTCAAAATCAAAGGACTTCCCTTTAATGTTGAGTGATTGAATCAAGATTGAATAATTAATTATGGTAATGTTGAGTGATTGAATCATGATTTAATCATTCATTATGGTAATGTTGAGTGATTGAATCATGATTGAATCATTAATTATGGTAATGTTGAGTGATTGAATCATGATTGAATCATGATTGAATCATTCATTATGGTCCGTGAATCACTGTGAATCGACTCATGACAAATATGAATCATTGACAAGTCTGGACCAGACACTGACACAAATGAGAGACGCCATACCTTAGTGTTCTCATCCATGGAGGCGGGCGGCTTGGGTGCGTCGTCGCCGATCTGTGCCTTCTCCTGCATCTCATCGCTGAGTTGGTCGTCCAGCGGAAACTCGCACTCGGCGTCGGTGGGCTCGTACGCCGCCGACAGGATCTGGGTCCGCTGTGGGTGGAGGGGGTGACGGCTGGTCAGTGACCTGGGTCTGCTGTGGGTGGAGGGGGTGACGGCTGGTCAGTGACCTGGGTCTGCTGTGGGTGGAGGGGGTGACGGCTGGTCAGTGACCTGGGTCTGATCTGGGTGACGGCTGGTCAGTGACCTGGGTCTGCTGTGGGTGGAGGGGGTGACAGCTGGTCAGTGACCTGGGTCTGCTGTGGGTGACGGCTGGTCAGTGACCTGGGTCTGATCTGGGTGACGGCTGGTCAGTGACCTGGGTCTGATCTGGGTGACGGCTGGTCAGTGACCTGGGTCTGCTGTGGGTGGAGGGGGTGACAGCTGGTCAGTGGCCTGGGTCTGCTGTGGGTGACGGCTGGTCAGTGGCCTGGGTCTGATCTGGGTGACGGCTGGTCAGTGACCTGGGTCTGCTGTGGGTGGAGGGGTGACAGTTGGTCAGTGGCCTGGGTCTGCTGTGGGTGACGGCTGGTCAGTGACCTGGGTCTGATCTGGGTGACGGCTGGTCAGTGACCTGGGTCTGCTGTGGGTGGAGGGGGTGACAGCTGGTCAGTGGCCTGGGTCTGCTGTGGGTGACGGCTGGTCAGTGACCTGGGTCTGATCTGGGTGACGGCTGGTCAGTGACCTGGGTCTGCTGTGGGTGGAGGGGGTGACAGCTAGTCAGTGACCTGGGTCTGCTGTGGGTGACGGCTGGTCAGTGACTGGTAGTCACGGCCATGACACGGTAAGGGAGGACACGGGGCGAAGGTGCACCGGAAAATCGCCCTCAAATGGGGGGGGGGGGGGGGGGCAGGCTCCGAAACACAGCACCCACAGTCTGAGCTGTGCGGAGTTGTCTCCGCTGTGCCGGAAACATGTGACTAGATGGCGCCCGGTTCGGGTACATGCAGAATAGAGGACAGCAGCTTACCACAATCGGCTAAGCGACGGAAGTATCGTGAAAGTAACCAACTAAATGTGCTGTTTATGCCTACATATATAGTTATAACTGAACACCACCGAGTAATGTATCCGGTACGCGCCCAGGCTAGTCAGAGGTGGTTAACATATCAAGTGAGCACAATGAGGGTAGTACAGCGGTTGCCAGCCAGACACAGCCAGACACAGTCGGACACAGGCTGCACGGTTCATTGAGCTGACCACCGGCGGCGCATTCCATCCCAATGAGTCATACATAGTAACTGGAGATCCGAACTACTCGCTACGTAACGCTCCCTGGAGCACAGCTACAGCCAGTGAGGTTACCGGGATACTTTGTCGTTCGGGAGGGAATCCGCCAAATTAGAAGCGCATTGAAATGTCAAATTTGACACATTCAGAGTTGTGGGCCCACCACGAAAGTTCAGACCATGGCTTGAGCCGGACACATCGTTCGAAGCAGTCGACTGAGCTGACCTGTTCGTCTTTGTTCCAAGTCTGACCTTTTGTCTGGAGAAGGATCCCCGGCCAGAAAGCCCTCGAGCGCTTAGGATAGTTTCGCCAAGCCACGCGATGTGCAGCGCTTCTAAGATACAACTGTACGCGAGTGAGGGAGACACCCGCGAGGGTTATTTGTCCAATGTACACTGTGCTAAACGTGAATCGCGTGTGTAATTTTCAATACATGAGATGAACGGAGACAAAAAAAAACTACGGAGAGACAGTTATCAATCCAGCACGAATACACTGGTAGCCAAACAGGAGCTTGCTGACCTGGTCGTAGAGCGGTGTGTAGAGCTTGTGATACTTGCACTCGAGGGCCTGGACCTCCTTGTAGAAGTCGGACTCGATGTGAGTGGCCTTGAGCTGGATCTTCTTCAGCGCTTTGACCCGCCGCTTCACTGCCTTCGGCAGGCTCTGTAACATGACATGCGGCAACGTTCAGCAGCAGGTAAAACATTGGACTGTCACATCACATGATCACCACATTTTGTCATGTGAATTATGATGCATACTTGGCTATTTGGAAATTTCACTGAGACAAAGGGTTGGAATATCTGTGTATTGGCCACCGTCACGTAAACTAAGAAATATTGCATATTTATGATCATAAGCACGAATTTCTTTTGGGTGATATTTCATAAGTTCACACAACGCGCGCCGAAACGTGCGATCAGTGCTGTAAGCGATGCAGCGACTGCCTCCCGTCTCCTCACGTCGCGTCACATCCCGCCCCGTCCCACCACGCGTCTGACCTCTCACGTCCCGTCCCACCACGCGTCTGACCTCTCACGTCCCGTCCCACCACGCGTCTGACCTCTCACGTCCCGTCCCACCACGCGTCTGACCTCTCACGTCCCGTCCCACCACGCGTCTGAACTCTCACGTCCCGTCCCACCACGCGTCTGACCTCTCACGCCCCGTCCCAGCACGCGTCTGACCTCTCACGTCCCGTCCCACCACGCGTCTGACCTCTCACGTCCCGTCCCACCGCGCGTCTGACCTCTCACGTCCCGTCCCAGCACGCGTCTGACCTCTCACGCCCCGTCCCACCACGCGACTGACCTCTCACGTCCCGTCCCAGCACGCGTCTGACCTCTCACGTCCCGTCCCACCGCGCGTCTGACTTCTCACGTCCCGTCCCACCGCGCGACTGACCTCTCACGTCCCAGCACGCGTCTGACCTATCACGTCCCGTCCCACCCCGCGTCTGACCTCTCACGTCCCGTCCCAGCACGCGTCTGACCTCTCACGTCCCGTCCCACCACGCGTCTGACCTCTCACGTCCCGTCCCACCACGCGTCTGACCTCTCACGTCCCGTCCCACCACGCGTCTGACCTATCACGTCCCGTCCCACCCCGCGTCTGACCTCTCACGTCCCGTCCCACCACGCGTCTGACCTCTCACGTCCCGTCCCACCACGCGTCTGACCTCTCACGTCCCGTCCCAGCACGCGTCTGACCTCTCACGTCCCGTCCCACCGCGCGTCTGATTTCTCACGTCCCGTCCCACCGCGCGTCTGACTTCTCACGTCCCGTCCCACCGCGCGACTGACCTCTCACGTCCCAGCACGCGTCTGACCTATCACGTCCCGTCCCACCGCGCGTCTGACTTCTCACGTCCCGTCCCACCGCGCGACTGACCTCTCACGTCCCAGCACGCGTCTGACCTATCACGTCCCGTCCCACCACGCGTCTGACCTCTCACGTCCCGTTCCAGCACGCGTCTGACCTCACGTCCCAGCACGCGTCTGACCTATCACGTCCCGTCCCACCACGCGACTGACCTCTCACGCACCGTCCCACCGCGCGTCTGACCTCAACGTAGCCTGTGGGCGAGCCGAATCCGTCCAGGCGTCCCTGGAGGGCGGCCAGCACGGCCGGGTTGCGCATCAGCTGGGCGGCCGCGTCGCCGTCGCCGGCCTCCTCGTCCTCCAGCTCCTCATCCTCAATGGGGTCCTCAGCCTTCGGGTTCTTCGGCATGGCGGATCAATGGAGTGGGACGGAGCGCTGAAAAACACAAACACGTGGTGGTGTCAGTGCCAGCATATCAGAAGGTAGGTAGGCTTGGCCATTGCATTTCTCTAGTCACATCGCCTATCGTCACTGTTCGGAAACACCGCCTAGTATTTCCCTCCAATGTATTTGCTGTTACCATAGAGACGAAATCGTCACAGGCAACGGTGGTGTCATCGCCCGTGTTGACAGCCAACGGTTGACCGACGATACACGCAACATTGATACATCAACAGCAGGCCGAGGGAAACTTATGGTCGAAACGTAAGTCCACTGGGACCGATTGGATCAACCCAGTCTTCCACACACCAATAAACGACCTGAGTGCCTGAATGTATAATTTTGATATACAATACGTAATATACTGTAATATTACGTCTGTAATATTCCAGTCTATAAAATGACTTCATATTTCATAGTAAGTACATGACAACAACATCGAACAAAACCCGATTTGATCCTGATAGGCCACGAGCTGAACATATGATGGCGATAGGTTGAGTTAAATAATTCAGCCACAAGACTGGACAGAGAAGTGGCCTTTTAGGAGTGAAATTGTGTATACAATGTTGTTGAAGGTTTGACCATAGGTTTGACCGGAAATGGACGAATCAAACATTTGTAAATGCCCACTTTCGCACACCTGCTCGGACATCAATTGCGCACACTATGAAAAACAAATCGCCTAGGGTCATCTCAGGTCAGGTCTCCAGACCAGGTCACACCTCCAAAAACGTTTGCAGCTGTGCCAAAGCCAGAGTTTCTCACCGATCAGTTTGACACTTGCAGGGTGTCATGAGGGCATACATACTTACAATGCGTTTATCTAGGAATTTTGATATCGGTGACCTAAGGTCAGGTCAATTTCGTGACCTCCCCATAATAAGTCGATGGGGAAATATTAAAATGCTTCCTATTTCAAGGAAATGCATGATATTAGTCCAAATACTTCTGGATCATGTTATAGGATGTTCTTGATGATCCAAGTGTAAGTTTTGTCCAGTGACCTCGATGGGGTCATTTGAGGTCATCTGAGTTCACCATCACTTGTTTGTCAATAACTCGCGACATAATGAAGATGAGAAGTAAAACCGACAGAAATGTGTTTGTCTCGTCGAGACACGTCTCCCTATATGCAACATGACCTGCTTGGGTCTTGACCTCAGGTCAAGGTCACGTGACATGTGGTCAAATTTGTAATTTGACCCAACAAGATCACCATGCATATCATTCAAAGCGCCTTGACGAGACAAACACAATGGTGGAAGGAGTTTTCCGTTATCTTTATTAGGTAGCAAATTATTAGCGAAAAACAGTTTTGCAAAAAAAAATTACCTCTGGAGCCTCAAATATTGACCAGAGATAAAATTTGAAGACACCTTGTCGATTGCAAATTTCAATGGCTGGCGATCGTTTTTCCCCGTTTGTTTCTAGCTAGCATGGTTTCCGAGATATATGGGAATTTCTGGAGCGAAGTCCTAAAACAGGAAAAACAAATGGAAAATTTTACCTTTGATGACCTCTGGTGACCTCAATTTTGACACGACCTAAACAATACTGCAATATTTTCGATAGAACTTGTATCAAGCTATCAAACACCGTTTTTAGCTTGTTGCTACGCAGCGTAGTTTTCGAGATCTCACGGGGGCGGAAATCAACTCCCCCTGCAGTTCGTGTTCGGCGCAAATGCAGTGCGCGGGTTAAGTTGTGGCCAGGCCTGGCCACAGTATTGGGATGCTGAGTGGTAATCAGACTGACCCCAGGGACTGGTTGGTAATGAGGTAATCAGTTGCTAGTGAGCTATTCTTCAGAGACCCACAAACTTTTATCGCAATGATTTCCCTTCGAAAATGAACACAAACTCCTGTATTTTCTTAGAAAAGAGACAGAACTGCAAGCATTGATGATGATTGGCATTTAACCCGCGCTTGAGCGGTGAGGGGCAAATATTGCTCCCCCTCTCGAATACTCGCGATAACTTAAACACCATTCAAGATATCAACCTGAGACTTTCAGTACCTTCTTCCACATCAATTCTACGTCGGCTCAGAACAATTCAAGGTATTTCGGCGATTAATATATATATATATATATATATATATATATATATATATATATATATATATATATATATATATATATATATATATATATATATATACCATTTTGTGACGTCACTTTACGCGAAATTAGCGATAAAATCACCCAAACTTTAAGCAGCTGTAAAATGGTGACATTTTAAGATAAACTAAAACCAAAAGAACGAGAAGATAGGAAATTGAACGTTCTATCAAACTGCTATCTCGTAATTTTGAAATCGTTGTTTTTGTCCCATTAAAAAAAAATCTTGTTTTTTTTTAACAAATATAAAAACCAAATATATGTGAAAGAATGGTGTTCCAGCAATATACAAAACAAATTTCAAATGAATATCACCTTTTTTGACTGACTTATGGCTCCCGAAGTATGAGTAACTCATGATATCACATGAACTTGCGTTTTTTTTGGCTTGTATTGACCAGATAAAGACAAATAAATGCCAGCACTGTATTTCTGAGACAAAACTGGTTTAGAAACATGCCTTTTGTATTTATATTTATCAATTTCATATTTTGACCATGTGACCTAATTTGACCTGGGGCCTGACACTAACTTCACAGTGAGACAACCAAAATATTAAAATTTGCCGTCCGACCATTTTTAATTTTCTTGAAAAGTTGTGCACTTTCAAGGGCGGGGAATTCATTGGTGGTGACAACAAATCCGAGATACGGCCTTCCATATTTTCCCAAGTTCACTGTGCAGGCCTAATTTTGACGACCAATAACTCGAGACTAAAATAGCGATTTTGATAACCTTTTTTGTTTGGATCAGGATTAGTCGAACAATTTGGCAATCACGGATTTTCAATTTTTGTGTTTCTTTTTGGCACGTGACCTCGTGACCTACTTTTTGCGCAGTGGCGAACAATTTGGCAATCACGAATTTTCAACAACAAAAAATTGTCACGTGACCTCGTGACCTACTTTTTGAGCAGTGACCTTGGATTGCGCAGTGACCTGTTGGAACCTGAAATTAACATTTCCGTCTGACCACGATTTGCGTTTCATTAATGTCATTTCGTATAAAAAAGTGGAGTTCGACCCATTACAATTATTTTTGAGTCTTGCAATGCTGACATAATACTCTGTTCGGGCACATTTCCATCGATAACTTCGCATCTACTTGACATACGCTTTCGGAACGTCCAGAGTGGCTCCTGACGACGAAACCTCTCGGTTGGTGCCTGTTACACCGACATCAGGTCGCCATATGACCTGCCAGGCCAACACAATGTACCCAAACAGCGTATTATGTCAGCAATGCAAGGCTCAAAAGTAGTTTTTACAGGTCGAACCCCACTTTTTGATACGAAAGGACATCAATAGAACTCAAATCGTCATCAGACGAAAATGTTAATTTCAGTTTCCAACAGGTCAAGGTCACAGCGCAAAATGTAGGTCACGAGACAAAACAAATCGAAAATCCGAGATTGCCAAATTGTTCTTAGACTAATCCCGATCTAAACAAGCAAAAAAGTTCATCAAAATAGCTTTTTTAGTCTCAGAGTTATTGGTCGTCAAAATTAGGTCTGCACAGTGAACTATACATACGGAAGGCCGTATTTTGAATTCTGTTTTGCCTTTGGGCACTACCAATGAATTTCCCGTCCTTGCAACCCCCAATGCACAACTTTTCAAGCAAATTAAAAATGGTCGGACGGCACCCACCGGTTACTGTGGAATGCCCCACCTAAGCTTGAGACTAACTTCAGTTGGCGGGGGCAGATTCTCCACACCCCTCAGGTTTGTGCAGTTATCTCCGGAACGGCTGGGAGCAGACCCATTAAATTTTGGGACTTTTCCTAGAATTTATTCCCGCATATGGAGTATTTTTTTTTAGTTCTTAACCTTAACCCGCGCGGCGCTGGGGTCTCCATCCGAACGCGCCGCGCTGGGGGGGGGGGGGGGGGGTAAATTTTACCCCCCTCTTATCTCCCGAACCAATAATCGCAGCGAGACGCGCAAGGCGGCGATCGGAAGCTCTCGATGGGAAGATTCTAAGTAATTCTTAAAATTGTATTTAAAAGGTCACATATCAGGTCAGGGTCAGATCAAAGGTCAAAACCACCTGTTTTCGAGATTATTGGCTGCAGAGACCGGACTATCAACAGCAGCGCGCCGAAACTCTGCCAAAACACTTCTAAATATAAGGAGCGGGTAATGCTTGAGTATGAATATCATACTAAGTACAGGTCAAGGTCAAAGTCAGGTCACAAAAGGTCACACTGTAAAAAAAGTAATATGAAACCCATGTGACACATGTCTCATGGGTTATTTCAGACGTAGAATCCAAAAATAATGGTTATTTTGACATCTGACCTCAAGGTCAGGTCAAGATCAGGCAAAAAAGGTCAAATTTTGAAATCCAAAATTTGCAATAACCGACACATGTTTACGGTTCAGTTTTGCCACAGCAATCCAATGGTGCAATTTGTTTTTGTGTACGATGTCTAGAAATGTCAAAATTTGCGTTTTTTTTTAATGCGTCCATCACATTGAACACTTATTAGTGTCATTTGGGAGTCAAAAATATAGATATTTGTTTGAAATTTGGAAGTCACTCATTAGAGATGGTTATCTGACATATCTTCCGGTTTTTTGAAAATTCTTACAATTTTGGATTTTGTAAACTTCGAAAAAAATAAAAACTATTTTTTGCATTTTGAGGATCAGAAAATCAAAATTGTACAAATCCGAGATAGCCATCTTGTAGAGAATGTCATTTCCTTCCTTTTGACGTGCTTTGTTTGCAATTTGCCTCAATACTCGCTGTTCTATCATCGATCAAAGTTTCGTCCATTTTGGACCGAAAATGGCGTTACATGACGTCACTAAAACGCTATTTTCGCAAAAAACTTCTCGACCGATTTTCTCCAAAATTTATCTGAAGACGTCAAATCGATGCCAGATAAGGTACTGAAAGTTTCGCGTCGATATCTAGTGTAGTTTTGAATCTATAGCGAAAACCCGGGAGGAGGAGGGGGGGGGGGGGGGGGTAAAATTTACCCCCCCCAGCGCCGCGCGGGTTAACAGAGGCGGTTCCAGGGCCATGTTTTTTGGAGTTTTTTTTTCGGCGACATTTGGCGATAATACGGAGATGTGATCTTCACGGCTTCTTCCTAACTGCCTGCCTGAAGTATAAAGGAGTTTGATAGGTTTACGGTAATTGAAACAAGTGCAAATTAGTTGATGTTAGTGATCTATAATAAATATTGCACGGCAGAGGCGGTTTCAGGTACTTGAAAAGGGGAAGTGTCCAGGTTTTGTTTGTTTGTTATAATTTGCCTACTTTTTTTCGCTAACCTGGCACCGCCCATGGATACAAATATGTTTTATAACTGTTGTGTCTGATGTCACAATAACGCACCATTTCATTTATAAAAAGACGGTTTTATTACGCATATATTTCACCGCCCTATTTAGTGACCTGCAAACGCCTATGATTTTTGCATTTTCAAGTCACCGTCATATATCAATCCCCAATTCAATATCTATCGATCCCCATTAGTAGCGTTCAAATCGGTTGATAAATATGGCAGCCGTGGTGGATCAAATATACCTCTAATTTTGTTAGTTGTTGCCCCCCGTGAAGATTTAGGATTTTTTTTTTTTTTTAGAAATGTAGATCGTGTTGAGGGGATCGAACGCGTTGATTTGTGAAAATCGGACGGGTGGATCTCGAGATTTCTGGAGGGGGGGGGGGGGGGGCGAATCCCCCCCCCTGCCACTAATAAGGGTAGCCAGGAGCCTACCACCAATAGGCTTAAATGATGTCAGATGGTAAAATGACCATCACTATCGAATGCTACGTGTACAATAGCCCGTAAAACATGTATTGCATGACTTCGGAAATTTTCATAGAGTATACTGACCTTTGTGACCTGACCTTTGCCAATAATCTCATTTTAGGTCATGCAGGATGCGCATTATACCTTTGGGAGGACTTCGGGTGATCATAGTCGCAATCAAAGGCTTTGGATGGAAAGTATGGCCAAGGGCAACAAATCAATAGCACCAAATAGGGTAGTTTCAATATCTAAAACATCTATTAATCATAAAGACCAGTAAAATAAAAACCATGATGTGATCAAAATGAGTGCTATGAATGCAAATGCATTGCAATATGAAACACTTCCCTGATTTTATATTATAATTAATGGCAGCATACAACTGAGTGCATAACCATCAAAGTATCAATCAATATGAGACTATGTGCCAACCTTGAAACCTCATCCCCCTAATTTTAGGTTTGTGTAAAAGTACACTTTGTGTTAGTTAACACATAAAATGACGAACAATTTTCGACAGGCTTTCAGAATGGCCTTTCCCCCCCGAAACATTTTTTCTAGATACAAAATAGATGTTACTGCACTAGCTAAGACTATCATCCAACTCAGAAGATTTTCTGCCTTTTTACTTTACTCTGATTATACAATTTTCCACTCCTTAGAAGAACTCTTCAAATGCAACCTCCAAAATTTGCGGTCGTACCACAGCCACAGTTTTTGGCCGATCGGTTTCAAACTTACACGATTTCATAAGATCATAGGTATCAACAATTCTAATATCTATGATTGTGTATATCGGTGACCTAAGGTCGGGTCAATTTATTGACCTCCCCATTATCAGTCAATGTGGAAATATGCAAATTATTCCTATTCAGAGGATACGCAAGATATCAGTCCAATTCCTTCTGGATCATGTTACCATAGGATATTCTTGATGATCCAGGTGTAATTTTGTTCAGTGACCCATACAGGGTCAGCTGAGGTCATCTGAGGTCACCAACACATTTTTGTCAATAACTCTAGATATAATGAAGATAAAGAAGTGAAACCGGCACCAATGGGTTTGTCTCGTCGAGACACATCTCCCAATAGGCAACATTACCTACATGGGTCACCACTTGACCTTGACCCGAGGTCAAATTTATAAGCTGACCTAAACTGGTCAACATGAATATGATTCGAAGCGCCTGGACGAGACGAACACGATGGCAAATCATTGCCTTATCTTTATTAGGTAAACAGTTATTTGCGAACAAATTTTTGTCAAAAAGTATTTTTGTTTTACCTTTGACTCTGGAGCCAAAACTATTGACCCGAGCTAAAATGTCATGGCGTTTGAAACGCCCCCCCCCCCCCCAGGCGAAAGTGGCGCAGAGCACCAGCACGGCGCGGATTAATGGCACCACAACTGTTATGGCTATGTCGTGATCATTCTCATAATGATGCTGCCTCACAATGGTTTACCATTATTACTATTGGATCCTGATATCCCTGAAAGTTTTTGCCACTTGCCCGTTTAACCCTCACCCTATTTCTACCTTCGCCCTACGGGGGGGGGGGGGGGGGCGCTGACAGGCCCCCATTCCCTTGTTAACTTTTCCCAACTAAGCAACATAGAGCAATGTGGTAAGAACCAGCATGTTGCCTGTCATGAGAGGAATCTTACAATATGCGAGTTTTAGGTGTTTCAGGTTAATGGATGACCTTCCAGGTGAATGACCTTCCAGGTGAATGACCTAAGATCGACCACGTCCAAACATAGCGATTTTGCTCTGGCAGTCGTCATTACCAAAGTTATGAGTATAAAACGATTTGGTTAGCGTCAAAATGTTGGTCGTTGGATTAGCTATCTGGCAATATATCGATGTTTTTGGTCTGGGCCAGTTAATGACCTCTTAGGTCGCAGAAATCGTCACCATAGATGAGAATTGCTGAGTTTTGCATTACAGCAAATGTACAGGGCGCTTAGTATAACTTATGAACAGAGAGATAGAGACACTGTAAAAAGTAACGTGTTGCCTGTCATAAGGAAAATCCAAAGGCTAATCTAATCTAATTTTGAGTATCTAAGTAACTGGTTTGGGTCAGGTCAATGGCCCTTTGGGGTCTGACATGACCTTGATGAAAAGATCATAGGTCACAACCTAATAGTTGTAAACACTTAGTTTTGATAGGATACAAAAACCTTGGGGGGTGCTGTCAGCCCCCCCCCCCCCCGTAGGGCGAGGGTTAAACCAGCAACAAAGTGGCAAAAACAAAAAACTGTCCTATTGCCTTGTTCATACAATTGTTTGCAAAAGAAGTGAATATACCTATGTTGTTGAACCATTGTTAGTGTCTTGAACCATTGTTAGTGCAATACCAATTTCAATTGTGGGCCTGCAATTATTGCATTAACCAAACCAGACTTTATTAGCCAACAGCTCAACTTGTTTTCACTGGCCTGTATACAGCAAGAAGTGTTATTTGACCTAAACTGAGCTGACTGGGACAAATATATATTTAGATCTATGGAAGGTCATGACGAACATAGTGGAAAGACAATGCAACTACAGTCAATAATAATTTTTTGCTTGTTTTTGGAGAATGACACTTCCAAAGAATGTAGTGTCTACATTGAACACCATATCAGTCAGTATGTGGCAGCACTGACACCTTAGTTCAAGTGACCATGCTGGTTGAGCAAGGGATGTCATTCATTGGTGTGTGTGTGTGTGTGTGTGTGTGTGTGTGTGTGTGTGTGTGTGTGTGCATGTGTGTTAAGTCCAATGGCATAGGTAATTTAGCCAACACAATAGATAAGATCATCTGTTTGCATCAAGGGAGACAATTATGTATTATGTAGTCTTAAAGAACAGGCATGTCGACAGTTATGATGTGAACATAGCAGAACAGCTGGGTTGGGTACCTACGTTGAAAGTAGGCAACTTGCATCAGCAAGGTAATTATTGGGTCCACTGCCATTTAAACACATATTGTGAAAATACTGTTATTTTCAATGTAACTTGGAAACAAACAAAACCAAACCTACTTAAATAGGTTGAGCTATGCCCTAGAATGCTTCAATTGATCCATTAAAAAACCTATCAGCTTTGGCTCATTAGTTTTGCCACCTTTTTTTGCCAGCCGGTCTGAACCGGTAAAAACACACCACCAACCCTATTTAGCAGTGATATCAGGGTGAGCTTTGGCACAAGAATGAAGGACATCTGCTCCTGGCTAGTGGTTACTGTGGGATAAGAAGGGGAGAACTATGCCACACTGCTCTGGTGTGTAAATATAAATATATTTAAACCAAATGGCATCATCTGACCAAATTATAGTTGACTCCACACTTTGCACTACACACCTGTGTCCTTTACACTCCACACCTGTGTCCGTACATCAACATGCTGGAATGCCTTTTTACACCTAATATAATAAATCAGACATATCAGACATATCAGCATGGACTACTTGTGACAGATGTTCAGATGTAATAATACTGAATAGTTGTGTATGCTGTTGGCTTTGCCTACATGTCATGTAGACAAAAACTTATAGTTCTGAAAACAACAATTTTCAGCCTTCCACATTCATCCATCTCAAGTGATTTGAGTATAACTATTAAGGTGAATGATTGTTAGGTAGGCATTACCTTGCCTGTGTGTATGAGCTGTTATCAGTGCAATCATGAGTACAAACCCAAATGAGTTATAGTTATGCATTCCTTGAGAAATACCTGCAAATTTATATTCTGGCTGAATTTAGGCAAAAGTTAAGCAAGATATTTCTGAACTTTGCATCAAAGAAAAATGGCACAGCAAATTAAATTGAAACATGTTGATGAATGCGTAACTTACCATTAATACAATATTTTAATGAAATTGCCATTAATACAATATTTTAATGAATGTTTCAAAGTATCATAAACAAAACATCAGTTGAAATGCCTGCAGATATTCATCTCACACAACACATTGACCATGCTGTGCACAAATCTCAAAAGCCCAGGCTACACCATGCATGATTCCCTGAAAATCATGTGCGTGTTATGTGAAATGCACCAACAGAGCAAGTTCAGCTGATAGTAAATGCATTGGGTGAGCTACACTGGCACATCACACAGATCCCAGATGAAATGTCAAGGAAAAGATGCAATAAAGTTAAGAATTCTGAAATTCTTTGCATGTTTTCCAAGATTGCAAGATCCAGGGTCTCTATCATTTTGCTTGATTTTGTGTATTGTAGTGTATAATAGACCTTAACTTGAATAATTTGTGCTGATTATTGTGGCAGAAGATGAATGAAGAAGCGTTTAGAGAAAATTGTATGAGTGTTGAAACTTGTGTTGAAGCTGGTAGATATGTATGCAGTGGTTTGTCCATTTTTCTTGCATGATTTGCAGATCCTGGATGTCACAGGAGTGTTGCAAACATGGAGATGTGCAGGATTTGCGGGACAATCATGCATCATGTAGCCTGGGCTAAACACCAGCCCCCCCCCCCCCAGTCGAAATGGTTTGCATAGCTTAGCAACCCAAAAAGAAGTTGTTGATCAAACATAAGCACAGAGCACACCAAATGGTGTCACATGCATCTATAAAGGCTAACACATCTTCAAAAATATATCAGCATAAACCACACCCATGCCAGGAGAAAAGCCTATAGCTTGTTTACAGCTTCACCCAGTTATGCCATTGACAGAGGTGCTTAAATATATACACAAGAAAACATGGATTCACAAGAAATAATTTGGAATCATTAAACAACTGGTTTGTTGCTCAAGGTGGTAAATGACACACTCACAACGCCTCCAGATGTTATAGGCCCATGTGGTTCATGCGTGGTGACCACGTTGTTGGCAATTGAGGCAGATGCGCCATGCTATACAATGAACGTTTAAGAACATGCATGGCAAAATTAAGCAATTACATACATAAAACGATGAAACCACTGGTGTTTAGTCACATCAGAATGGTCAATTGCACGTTAAAAGAAACAAAATAACCTACTTACCTTCAAGCGACTGCCGAAGCTACCCACACAGCGAAATCGCGGGTTCTCAAAGGAAGTTGCCAGGAAGTGGAGCATGAATTTATACTAAGCATGATGCTATCATTTGTGTGGGTGTATTTAACTTCACAGGATAAAAGTGCCCTTCATTTGTATTGTTTGAATCAAAGTATATTTCAATATTTCACTTATATTTAGATTTTCCTGCGAAGATTTCATCACTACAAGTTTGAAAGCAATATATACTAAGCATTTTATCGTCTCCATTTTTCAAGAAATTGGCTTAGAATGATGAAACAAATGGCAGATATGAGCAAAATTAGCTTCTGATGATATTTGAAATGAGAATTTAACGCAAATTTAAGTTTGACAGTAATATTTCAAAGAAACATTATAATAAATATAGTAGTATATTTAGCTTCTTATTTTTGTTTACATCTGGAATAAATAAATGCCAAATATGGCGCAGATCAGACCAAAGTCATCAACAGACGGCTGTAAACAACAGTCGGGGGAGTCACTCACGCAAGGAAGTGCGAAATCGCTGTGTTCTGTGGTGTTGGGAGGAGCAGGCTGACTTTTTCATATTTGTAGTGCAAAAGATTGTGTAACTTTTCATAAATGAAATAATTTTTACTTCTTACGACCATCGTCTTCTGTTAGTGTACATGGACAATGTCGGTGTTGAACAGCGACAAGTTCTCAGGAAAAATGTGAATTATAACTTTGTGACTGGTTGTGATCAAGACTTGCACTGCATCAGGCTTTCCAACTCCCATTCCAAAACATCATGCTCATATGATATTTAGTCAAACATTCCTGTGGTTCATTTGGAGTGAGTGAGCTTGGCAACCAGATGCTGATTATACAATCAAGGCATCTCAATCTGTGGTGTTTCTACATTGCTACAACTTGACTCAAAGCAAAGTTGAGCTATCTTGCTTGCATGTTTTGCTTTGTCAAATTAATACATACATCATGGTGATATTGCAAGATTAATTTCACTCACAGACTAGCATGAACACTTGCTGAAATCATGGGACGCAGTGGCCTGCTACCACTTGAACCCACAGAGTGCCTTCTTGACAGTCCTTATTTCCGTGAAAAGCTGCATGCCTATGAAAAAGAACTTGAAAATACAAGTACATCTATAAAAGCTCTCACAAAGGACATAAAGGAGGTTCTGGATGCTGCGAAAAGTAAGTGCATTTTATTTCCCACCACAGATCACTTCACAAATGCAAGACTGAGGGAGGAAACATGGTAATAGTTTAGTAATTCACCTTCCCAGTTAATAGTGTTCTTGAGATCCCTAATAGAAGAAGAGAGTATTATTACAACAGACAGAAAAGTGCACCAGTAATGCCAAGGCTATGACATCACCAAAATGATACATAATCAAACCTGACCTAACCCTTACAGCAATTACGGTCGCAGGGACCCACATTTAGAACGCTCCGCTCACATTCACTCACTGTGCTGCAGAACCTACCGGGGGGGGGGGGGGGGCTGTAGCCCCCAAACCCCCACTTTTCAGTTTGTCATAATATTACCGTCAGCTGACTATTCTTCTTCTATTAGGGACCTCAAGAATACCATAAACTGCAGAGGTGAATTACTGAACTATTACCAGTGACATGGCACAATAAATCTGCAGAGCATTGAGGGTATGCTCACATTGTGGTTAGTGGCAATAGAGGCTATTGGATCCCAGATGGTCACTCCATGAATGAATTAACAAATATCACTCAGTCACACATCAATATCACAGATCACACAGTATCCAGTGATACAATTCCAAGGTGGATTAACATCACACAGAGCTCAGGATGCTAATCGGACAGGACCTCATACTAAAATTGCATGTTAGTTTAATGGTGACAACTTTCTTCAGCACCAGATAACCTTTGAACTTATGAGAACTTGAAAGTCTCAACAGGCTTCATCAGCACAGTAAAATGTTAAGCCACAAAGGACACTGACATGCCCAAAGCCCACTGTTCTAAATCTAAGTTGGTGCTGTAGAAAGCTGTCATCAGTATGTCATCCCACTGCAAGAACCTTATATTTAATACAATTATAGAAGTGAAGTATTGATTGACTAAATATAATAACAAATAAGATCTAGGTACTAGGTTTATTTATTAAACATTAAAAATAATCATCAACATCTAACAATTTGGGAGCAAATGTTATGGACATTGTGGAGTCTGGGAAAATGTTCCAGGATTTAAGATTCAGATCCAAGCAATTTAATTCTGGATTTGGAAAAAAAACATGTCTGAACTAGTTACAACTTTCTACAAAGTATTGTTTTGTATAAGTATTGTATATTTTTGGTGCAGCTGTTAAACATTAACCCACTGTGGTTCCTTTCGCCAGATTTGTCAAGATGTCAGCAGACGTTCGCCACCAGCCTGGAGAAGTTCCGCTTCAGCTACATCGGCGGTGCGCAGACGGATGACGAGATCGTCATCAGCGGCTCGCTGAAGGAGTTCGGCAGACTCATCCACCAGGTCGAGGAAGAGCGTCAGCGCGTGGTGAGTGTTGTGTTCTGTCTCCTCTCCATTCCGAAGCAGCCGCCGCTGCCAGTGATGTCGAGATGTGAGGTCGGGATGTGAGGTCTCACTGATGGGACCTATGGCTGGTGATCAGGGTTACAACTTTGTGTGCGGATTTTTTTAGACTCAGCGGCCACCGCTGTGCCCACCGCTGCTGCAATCTGGTTTAAGTGGCGATTCAAGTGCGGGAAACGATAAATACGATAAATGTTGAACTCTCGGAAGTGAAGTTTTCTGAAGGTTTATTCAGATTGGTATGCGTTTTGTGTGGCCATCTTTTGACTACGAAGATGGCATCTTCGGAAGCAGATGGGTATGCTTGGGTTTGTGATGGGGTGGGATTGAGTGTGATGTTTTTGTTTCTTGTTTGCAGTGTATGGGGGTTTTCGTGGTTTATGGGTGTCAAGAATTTGCGTTTCTGCTCGCTAATGCCCATGCAGGAAGAATGGAAGTCAGCGGTCTAAAAATCCTCGTTTAGTGTGACGTGTACTGAGGGCCTCTAACGAAGGCGTATTGTTAGCTCATTTGCTATAATACATTTGGTGCCTTCATTTTCCAGAAAATATTGCTGGCGGTCCTTACCAGTAAGGGTGAACTTTGGTATGCTTTGAGTGGACTGCTACTAACATGTTCTAAATATGTGTGGTGTGTTATTACACAGTTTGTAATATGCTCACTTTGCTTTGAATTGTATCGGGTGCTGTGTTCTTGCATGCCGTCCTTTTGCATGACATCGCCTTGAACAAAGGCAAGTCTATGTTTGGTTTTATATGACTGGATTGCCCTCTATAGCTTAATAATGTCATAATGAAGGATGGTTGGGGTCGTTTATGTTTCGCAGGGGACTTGCAATAGGCTAGGGATATTGCGCACATTGCGCGCAGAGCCGTCACACAGATGCGTAGGAATGAACTGATGCTGCAATGACACCGTTACTAGAGCTGATTTGGGGAGAGGGAAGTGTTTCTCCAAGTCCTGAACGCTTCCCTTATACAATTTTTTTTTCTTCATTACTTCGTAGCTCGTCATGGATACTGGGTTGAATTCGCCATTTTTCGTGATATAGCTCTGGTACCGACAATTCAGTTTCGTCACCCGCAATGGACTAATGCACCCATTTCCGGTTAGCAATGCGTCACAGTTATTATTGCATCCTTTCATGACTTGGCACGTCTTTCTAAGTCTCATATCGCCAAAGAGAGAAACAGCAAATGAGCAAAGGCTTACATTTTCATACGATCTTGCTTTCCGTTTTATGACATGTTACCAGGGGACGACGCGCCGTCAAGCCTTTCCGTCCAACAGTTGATGTCGAACGTTTTACTGCATAGCCCTGTATTTAATCTGACTGATCAACAGCACGTTTTGTGTGGAACTAACAATGGCCGGTGTGTCTGTGGGGGAGGGGGAGGAGCTGACCCGACCAGGGGACCGAATCGCCCAACTTTTGGGCTGGCCAACATATAGGCTGGCCGGCCTGGCGGCAGGGTTGGCTAACGTGTACGCTGTATGTAGTACACCAGTACCGGTAGTACCACCCACCCGCCCTGCTGCGCTGGCGGCTGTGACCATCCGGCCGGCCAGCCAGGTATGAGGCCGCTCGCAACCGGACGCCTGTGGTCAGTGACGTCACTCGGGGACTGTACTGAGTTTTTGTGTAGCCCGGTGGCTTGATTAGTGGGCTATACTGACGTTGATCGGCGATGGTCTATTGATACCGATAGCGCTCTGTAGATATCGCTCGTAAAACCTCACTTACACGAAGAATACTGGGTAGTGTAATTACATATAGGTACAAGATCTGCCAATCGAATCATGCAGCTGGTCTTTTACAACATCCTCTCACCCGCGTGAGGCGAAATTTTCGACGGATACATGTTGAGTCTATTCCGTATTTCGAACAGTTCCACGGGGCGAAACATGTATTCTCGGCAGTGGCATTTACTTCCCGATCATCGGCGGCACAGGAGCGTGACGGCTTACCCAGCTGTGCGGACCCAGCGGCCTTGGCACCTTTCCGGAGTCGCTGGGGGTGGTAATGAGGTGCAGTAGTATTCCGTACCCGGCAGCGCACGAGGTCACGTGACTCCGGCGGGCAGCTGTAGCCGGCCGGGTTATTTATCACGTGTTCAGGCCTGGCGGGCCGGCCACCACATCTGGACTACCATAGGCGAAAATAGCAACAACTTGCTGTATGCTTGCTGATACGTTTGGGTTCATGCTATGAATTCATCCCTTTTAAGTCCTGTGTGTAGCTGCGTTGCCGTTTTGTTTACGTGCAATGGGACAGTTCTGTTCATTTCCCTTTCCCCGCCGTCCACAGCTGGAGCATGGCTACACGCAGATCATCGGCGCACTGGACACCTTTCGTCGACAGCACATTGGCGGCGCCAAGGTCAGTTATAGGGTCATCCGGTCACAGGGTTACCTGCGGCCTGACGTCACACGGTACCAGCTGGGGCCTCCCACTGAACAGCTGAAACCTGAGGTTATTGTTACGCTACTGAATTGGCGCCACCGACCCCTTCATACAGCGCAGGTAAATCCAACGGAAATACTACGGAACTTGTACGCAGCTCCGTCATTGTAAATTACCACCAGTTTGTGAGGTGACCCTCATCAACCCGTCTGCAATGCGTCTACTAGACTACCCTGACATATTCTTACATCATAAATAAAACAACGTTGCCTTTGTTCATTTTGTTTGTCTGCGGCAAATTTCACAATCAGGGTTGTAATGTCATTATTTTATGAATTCCGGGGTTTTCAATGTTATGTGCCAACTCTTGAGTGTTTTTACTTACTGCTTGTTATTTTAATATCACTCATTTAAGCTCCATTGTTGACCACATCGCTCACATGTCCACACCTGTTTCCACTGTCCACCTGGTTGTAATGCGCCGGGTGGTGCCGTGGCATTGTCCGTCTTCTCTGTTAACTGCGTGTGTTTCTGACTGGTAACTATCTGACGGGGTAACTATCTGACGGGGTAATTATCTGACGGGGTAACTATCTGACGGGGTAACTATATGACGGGGTAACTATCTGACGGGGTAATTATCTGACGGGTTAATTTTCTGACGGGGTAACTATCTGACGGGGTAATTATCTGACGGGGTAACTATCTGACGGGGTTACTATCTGACGGGGTAATTATCTGACGGGTTAATTATCTGACGGGTTAATTATCTGACGGGGTAACTATCTGACGGGGTAATTATCTGACGGGGTAACTATCTGACGGGGTAACTATCTGACGGGGTAACTATCTGACGGGGTAACTATCTGACGGGGTAACTATCTGACGGGGTAATTATCTGACGGGGTAACTATCTGACGGGGTTACTATCTGACGGGGTAATTATCTGACGGGTTAATTATCTGACGGGGCAACTATCTGACGGGGTAACTATCTGATGGGGTAACTATCTGACGGGGTAACTATCTGACGGGGAATTATCTGACGGGGTAACAATCTGACGGGGTAACTATCTGACGGGGTAACTATCTGACGGGGAATTATCTGAGGGGGTAACTATCTGACGGGGTAACTATCTGACGGAGTAACTATCTGACGGGGTAACTATCTAATGGGGTAACTATCTGACTGAGTAACTATCTGACTGAGTAACTATCTGACGGGGTAACTATCTAACGGGGTAACTATCTAACGGGGTAACTATCTGACGGGGTATCTATCTGACTGTCTGTCGGGGTAACTGTCGGGGTAACTGACTGTCGGGGTAACTGTCGCTGTCCGGGCGCGCAGGATGGACGGAAGAAGTTCGAGAAGCAGACGCAGAAGTTCTGCTCTGCGCTGGACCGGTACCTGAACCTGTCCACCAAGAAGCTGGAGGAGCACACACTGCGCGAGGTAGGTGCTGGATGAAAGGTGGTGAATACACTGCGCGAGGTAGGTGCTGCTGGATGAAAGGTGGTGAATACATGAGGTATGCTGCCGTGACTGTCAACTCCGCTGGCTGGGCGGCTGTCTCGCTGGCGGACTGTTCTGCTAACGGACTGGACCGGCTGTCTGGGTGGCTGGTTGACCGGCTGGTTGACCGGCTGGTTGACTGGCTGGTTGACCGGCTGGTTGATCGGAAGAGAATCAGAAGAGAAACACATAGCTTAACCCTATTTGTAACAGGCTCCTGGCTACCCCTATTTGTAACAGGGGGGGGGGGGGCGGCGGATTCCGCCCCCCCCCCGGAGATCTCGAGATCTACCCGTCCGATTTTCAAAAATGAAACGGCGTTTGGTTCCCCGCAACACGATCTACATTTCTAAATAATAAAAAAATATACATTTTTGATAGGGGGGCAACAGGGGGCAAAAACCACAAATTTTAGTGGTATTTTTGATCCAACATAGCTTTCATGTTTATCGACCGATTTTAACACAATTAATACGAATCGATATAAATTGAATTGGAAATTGATATATGTCAGTGGCGTTTGAAAATTCAAAAATCATAGGCGTGTGCAGGTCACTAAATATGGGGGTCAAGTAAATACGTAATAAAACAATTTTTGATGTTTTTTTTAATATAAATAAATGAAATGGTATGTGATTGTGACATTAGACAAAACAGTTAAAATTCATATTTTTTGCCATAGGCGGTACCAGGTTAGTGAAAAAGGGGGGTAAAATTGGAAAAAATATTAACCGCAGACAAGTTGCTACCCAGCACTATAAATATGTTACTGATCGTAGATAGTTCCTTTTTGCATGTTGTACTTCATCATAGGCGTATCCAGGATCCAAACTGGGGTGGCTCAATACCTTTTGATAAGTATATTATCCGCTATTATGATACTAACTAGTCAACAGTGACTATTTCACTTACAACTTCAATTAACATTGCTTACCCCCTTTTACCCTACCTGGACTCGCATATTATCTTATAATCGTTCGTAGAGTAGCCTGTGGTGCGTGTTTCATCCGAAAACTACAGTATGTTATGTCATTGTACGCCCATGCCTCTTAGTTTCCTTGCAATAATATGACCCCCTTTCTTCCATTCCTGAGCGCGCCTCTGCAAAAAAAAACTTTATTCCCTTTTCTGGCCTCATATGTGCATATATCATTATAAGCTAACCGTCTATTGCGCCGTTATCGCTGGCATATCGTCATCACCAAGCCAGTCACCCCCCTTTTCATGTGCCTGAACACGCCCCTGAAACTCTATATGTAATAAATTATGCAAATAATGGAAGCAGAAGCTATCTTTTACATCTTGATAACTATAAATGCCCCTTACATTGCTCTATTTGCTTCCCGCCAAGCATTGAATACTTCCTGGAACCCCCCCCCCCCCTTTTTAAGCCCCTGAAACCGCCTCTGCCATGGTATTTTTATGATATTTCATTAACATCAACTAATTTCCACTTGTTGCAATCACCGTGAACCGATGTAACTCCTTCATACTTGAGGCAGTTAGGAAGAAACCGTGAAGATCGCATTTCCGTATTATCGCCAAATATCGCCTCCGAACCCACCCAAAACTGTACCCTGGAACGGCCTCTGTTCAAGTTAAGAACTCCAAATTTTGACTCCAAATGCGGTATTCAATTCTATGAAAAGTCCCAAAATTTAATGGGCCTGCTCCCAGCCGTTCTGGAGCAAAAAAACATGAGGGGGGGGGGGGGGGCGGAATCCGCCCCCCCCCCCCCCCCCCCCTGTTACAAATAGGGTTAAATATATTATACAAAGTCAAACAACATGCACCTCGCTATCTGCAAGATGCAATTCCATCCACACGACATGAAATTACAACCCGTCAGCTAAGGAACGCTAACAACATAACACTACCATCAAACCGTCTGACTTCCTTTAATAATTCCTGCTTCCCTCGCACTATCCGACAATGGAACAGACTTCCAGAAGAAGTCAGATCCATGCCAAATACCCGTTCCTTCAAACAAGCAGTTGCTCAGATGTATGGTTTGACCAAACCCCCAATATACTTCAGTTATGGATATCAAATTAATAACATACTCCATACCAGGCTCAGGCTTGGCATGTCCAGCCTAAATGCTCATTTATTTCAGATACATTCGTCACAAACTAACAGTCCAAATTGCAGCTGTGGACAAACTGCTGAAACAGTTCAGCATGTTTTCTTCTTCTGTCCTCATTACAATTTTCCCAGAGTTGAGTTAGAAATAGCATTACAAAACTTAATTGCAGATTACAGCCAGTTAAACAATCACAAATTAGTTATCATTTTGCACGGTCATTCTCTGAATAACGCTGCTGGTCTGGCTGTGGCTACAGCTGTGCAAATATATATTAAGCATACAAAACGCTTTGCAAGGTAAACCGCGACGCAGCCTTGGTGCATCGGCCTGAGGTAGTGCTGCTATAATAAGGTCGGCGGGGAGGGGGGCGGTCGTCGCGTTTGCGAGGGTTGTGTGTGAGTGTGTACATGTATGTTCGTGAGTCGGGAAATGGTGCCTAGTCATAGGCGCTGAAAGTGCTTTTGCACCTTTCCCTCATATCATTCTTTGTTTCTTGCTTTTGTTAAATAAATCAACATCAACATCGGCTGGTTGATCGGCTGGTTGACCGGCTGTCTGGCTGGCAGTGACCGGTTGTCTGAGTGGCTGCCAGTGACCGGCTGTCTGGCTGGCTGGTTGACCGGCTGTCTGAGTGGCTGCCAGTGACCGGCTATCTGGCTGGCTGGTTGACCGGCTGTCTGAGTGGCTGGCAGTGACCGGCTGTCTGGCTGGCTGGTTGACCGGCTGTCTGACTGGCAGTGACCGGCTGTCTGACTGGCAGTGACCGGCTGTCTGGGTGGCTGGTTGACTGGCTGTCTGGCTGGGAGTGACTAGCTGTCTGGCTGGCAGTGGCCGGCTGTCTAGGTGGCAGTGACCGGCTGTCTAGGTGGCAGTGACCGGCTGGTTGACTGGCTGGCAGTGACCGGCTGTCTGGGTGGCAGTGACCGGCTGTCTGGGTGGCAGTGACCGGCTGTCTGGCTGGCTGGTGGCTGGTTGACTGGCTGCCTGGCTGGCAGTGACCGGCTGTCTGGGTGGCTGGCAGTGACCGGCTGTCTGGCTGGCTGGTTGACCGGCTGTCTGACTGGCAGTGACCGGCTGTCTGACTGGCAGTGACCGGCTGTCTGGGTGGCTGGCAGTGACCGGCAGTCTGGCTGGCAGTGACCGGCTGTCTGGGTGGCAGTGACCGGTTGTCTGGGTGGCAGTGACCGGCTGTCTGGCTGGCTGGCAGTGACCGGCTGTCTGGCTGGCAGTGACCGGCTGTCTGGCTGGCAGTGACCGGCTGTCTGGCTGGCAGTGACCGGCTGTCTGGCTGGCAGTGACCGGCTGTCTGGCTGGCAGTGCCCGGCTGTCTGGCTGGCTGGTGGCTGGCAGTGGCCGGCTGTCTGGGTGACAGTTACCGGCTGTCTGGCTGGCTGGTGGCTGGCAGTGACCGGCTGTCTGACTGTCTGGGTGGCTGGCTGGCAGCGACCGGCTGTCTGGCTGGCAGTGCCCGGCTGTCTGGCTGGCTGGTGGCTGGCAGTGGCCGGCTGTCTGGGTGACAGTTACCGGCTGTCTGGCTGGCTGGTGGCTGGCAGTGACCGGCTGTCTGACTGTCTGGGTGGCTGGCTGGCAGTGACCGGCTGTCTGGCTGGCAGTGACCGGCTGTCTGGCTGGCAGTGACCGGCTGTCTGGGTGACTGGTGGCTGGCAGTGACCGGCTGTCTGGGTGGCTGGTGGCTGGCAGTGACCGGCTGTCTGACTGTCTGGGTGGCTGGCTGGCAGTGACCGGCTGTCTGGGTGACTGGTGGCTGGCAGTGACCGGCTGTCTGGGTGACTGCTGGCTGGCAGTGACCGGCTGTCTGGGTGGCTGGTGGCTGGCAGTGACCGGCTGTCTGGGTGACTGCTGGCTGGCAGTGACCGGCTGTCTGGGTGGCTGGTGGCTGGCAGTGACCGGCTGTCTGACTGTCTGGGTGGCTGGCAGTGACCGCTTGTCTGGCTGGCAGTGACCGGCTGTCTGGCTGGCTGGTGGCTGGCAGTGACCGGCTGTCTGGCTGGCAGTGACCGGCTGTCTGGCTGGCTGGTGGCTGGCAGTGACCGGCTGTCTGGGTGGCTGGCAGTGACCGGCTGTCTGGCTGGCAGTGACCGGCTGTCTGGGTGGCTGGGGGCTGGCAGTGACCGACTGTCTGACTGTCTGGGTGGCTGGCTTGGAGGGTGGCTGGATGTCTGATGAGTCTGAGGCCGTCCATGGGCGTTGTTCCACCGGGCCGGTCAGCTTCCCGTGGACCGCAGACTGCCGACACCCCGGCGGCGGCAGTGACGCACCAGACAGAGCGGCGTCCGGCGTCCCCAGCTTCCCGTCCAGCCGGGTCTGTGGGTGTCTGCCGACCCGGCCCGGCGGCGGCGGCGGCGGCGGCGGCGGCGGCGGCGGCGGCGGCACATATAATCAATGGTGGGTGGGCGGCCGACACGCAGCCGCCCCAACATCGATCCGGGCGCACGCCGCACGACGCGCCGCCGCCGCCGCCGCCACCAGCTCAGTCACGAGTGCTGCCAGAGACGACGCCGGGCCGACCAGCCGCCGCCTGTGACGCGGAGTGACGTGACGTGACGTGATGTGATGTGATGTGATGTGATGTGATGTGACGTGACGTGACGGTAGAGGAAGGGACAGGATCGAGCATCAGCTGACGTTCGCCGCTGGTTCGACCCCCATGTCCCCTGACGGTCAGTTGGTACTGCATGTGCTGGAAGACCAGGTGTCGTGGCTTTACAAGAAGTGATGCAATCCTAGTTACTTAGCTAATCCTAACCTTTAAAGTGGAACGGAGGTTGGCCATTTGATGGTGCATTGGTTGCACACCGGAAAGGAGCCAACAGAACGTCAGCTAGCTATATTGGGAATTTATGCAAGGTCGCGACTAAGAATCGGGAACATGTTACAAGGTCACCAATGATAATTCGTCAGATGCTACGAAAATGTCGTCAGCGGACAGATCAGATTATCATACTCGGTTTTGTTTTAAATACGGCCATCTTTGTGACCCTTCACACGGACAGTGCGCCCCTCGTAAATCACCACGCTCCTAAAGCGCCCCAATGCAACGGCTTACATGGAAGCCAATCAATTATACTAACCGTAAGTGTCGAAGTAAGATTCGATTCCATTCAGGTGCTTCACAGAAAGAACCGCCAAGAACGGGAGCCCATTGTTTTGTGTCTAAGAACGGGAGCCCATTGTTTTGTGTCAAGAACGGGATGCGGGTGTTTTTTTTTGTGAAGATGCCAATCATTACGCTGAAGATTGAAAACTAACCATTTGAAGGCTCTTTCGGAGGATTTCTACATCAAGTTTCAAGGCCAAACAGATTTTCTTCGATCCAATTT
Organism: Chirona hameri; assembly: GCA_036785665.1. Lineage (NCBI taxonomy): Eukaryota > Metazoa > Arthropoda > Thecostraca > Balanomorpha > Balanidae > Chirona > Chirona hameri. Next base: position 36,741 of record JAXIVJ010002322.1, read on the forward strand.
GCGAATGAAACGTCTCATTGATTATCCAGAACTAACACTCCAACGTCCTGGGAATGCCGTTCTGGCTGCTGTATCGCATTTTGGCGTCCCAGCTCGTCTGATGCCACTCTGTGCTCAATTATCACATGTAGGGCGTTTCGGTTTTCGATGATGGAGATGAAGGAAGACCATCTTTACACCAACGAAACATCCTTAGGGCTGTCACCATCGACTCCAATCATCACTGCCATGCCTACCTGGAGATACAGGCGAGTATTCGCCAGGCGGCTGAGTCTCGGCCAGGCCCGGTGGCCAGCGAGCGGGGGTGGTGCGCAGTCTTCAGTGCACGCGCCCCGTCCGCTGGCCCGACGCAGCGCACAGCGCAGGTGCACCGCGCCCCGCTGGCCCAGTCCAGCCGGCCTGGTTCGGCCGGGTGGGGTGCGGTGTCGGTTCACGTGACACTGTCAGAGTCGTGATGAAACACTTCATATAGTCCATAAGTGGACATTGTGAACAATAGTTGAGGAGACTATCATGTGATGCCTTCGTGAGTCATTCGGTTCGTGATGGTTTCCTGTTTGCTACTGCGCTGGTAGTGGGAACGTGATGGTTTCCTGTTTGCTACTGCGCTGGTAGTGGGAACTCCTGCACTATAGTTTCCTTCTGCGAATGGCATGCGGCTATCGTGGATCCGTGGCGATGGGCTGAAATGCATGCACGGAGCGGATCAGTTAGGCTGTCGCATTTCACAACATGCATGCACAGCTGGGCGACGATGCAAAGCTGAAATGGTGACGTATAAAATATGGTATCGTGCTATAGACCAGCCACGGGCGTGAACTAATAACAGCCACGGCGTGAATTAATAACAGCCACGGGCGTGCACTAATAACTTGGTCGCTCTCTGGAACATAACCACAACACCGAAAGGTTAAATGGTTCTACCAAGGGTTTCGTTTTTTTACGAACGAATCTTGCAGGAAGGCGTTTGTATTGTGCATGGGAGCTGGAGAGTCAGTGACGTCTGGACGTCGTGGCATGCAGTGCACAGTTACCCGACTGGCTCTTTATTGGCTGTTTCCATACCACTGAGCAGAATTTGTAGCGGCCGTCTCGGGCCTGCGTCTCTGTATCATCCGTCTCGGGCCTGCGTCTCTGTATCAGCCGTCTCGGGCCTGCGTCTCTGTATCAGCCGTCTCAGGCCTGCGTCTCTGTAGCGGCCGTATCAGGCCTGCGTCTCTGTAGCAGCCGTCTCAGGCCTGCGTCTCTGTAGCAGCCGTCTCGGGCCTGCGTCTCTGTAGCAGCCGTCTCAGGCCTGCGTCTCTGTAGCAGCCGTCTCGGGCCTGCGTCTCTGTAGCAGCCGTCTCGGGCCTGCGTCTCTGTAGCAGCCGAATCAGGCCTGCGTCTCTGTAGCAGCCGAATCAGGCCTGCGTCTCTGTAGCAGCCGTCTCAGGCCTGCGTCTCTGTAGCAGCCGAATCAGGCCTGCGTCTCTGTAGCAGCCGTCTCGGGCCTGCGTCTCTGTAGCAGCCGTCTCAGGCCTGCGTCTCTGTAGCAGCCGTCTCGGGCCTGCGTCTCTGTAGCAGCCGTCTCGGGCCTGCGTCTCTGTAGCAGCCGTCTCGGGCCTGCGTCTCTGTAGCAGCCGTCTCAGGCCTGCGTCTCTGTAGCAGCCGTCTCGGGCCTGCGTCTCTGTATCAGCCGTCTCGGGCCTGCGTCTCTGTAGCAGCCGTCTCGGGCCTGCGTCTCTGTAGCAGCCGTCTCGGGCCTGCGTCTATGTAGCAGCCGAATCAGGCCTGCGTCTCTGTAGCAGCCGAATCAGGCCTGCGTCTCTGTAGCAGCCGTCTCAGGCCTGCGTCTCTGTAGCAGCCGAATCAGGCCTGCGTCTCTGTAGCAGCCGTCTCGGGCCTGCGTCTCTGTAGCAGCCGTCTCAGGCCTGCGTCTCTGTATCAGCCGTCTCGGGCCTGCGTCTCTGTAGCGGCCGTCTCAGGCCTGCGTCTCTGTATCAGCCGTCTCAGGCATGCGTCTCTGTAGCAGCCGTCTCAGGCATGCGTCTCTGTAGCAGCCGTCTCAGGCATGCGTCTCTAGCAGCCGTCTCGGACCTGCGTCTCTGTAGCAGCCGTATCAGGCCTGCGTCTCTAGCAGCCGTCTCAGGCCTGCTTCTCTGTAGCAGCCGTATCAGGCCTGCGTCTCTAGCAGCCGTCTCAGGCCTGCGTCTCTGTAGCAGCCGTCTCGGGCCTGCGTCTCTGTAGCGACCGTCTCAGGCCTGCGTCTCTCTAGCAGCCGTCTCGGGCCTGCATCTCTGTAGCGACCGTCTCGGGCCTGCATCTCTGTATCAGCCGTCTCAGGCCTGCGTCTCTGTAGCAGCCGTCTCAGGCCTGCGTCTCTGTATCAGCCATCTCGGGCCTGCGTCTCTGTAGCAGCCGTCTCAGGCCTGCGTCTCTGTATCAGCCGTCTCGGGCCTGCGTCTCTGTATCAGCCGTCTCAGGCCTGCGTCTCTGTATCAGCCGTCTCAGGCCTGCGTCTCTGTATCAGCCGTCTCGGGCCTGCGTCTCTGTATCAGCCGTCTCGGGCCTGCGTCTCTGTAGCAGCCGTCTCAGGCCTGCGTCTCTGTATCAGCCGTCTCAGGCCTGCGTCTCTGTATCAGCCGTCTCAGGCCTGCGTCTCTGTATCAGCCGTCTCAGGCCTGCGTCTCTGTATCAGCCGTCTCAGGCCTGCGTCTCTGTATCAGCCGTCTCAGGCCTGCGTCTCTGTATCAGCCGTCTCAGGCCTGCGTCTCTGTATCAGCCGTCTCAGGCCTGCGTCTCTGTATCAGCCGTCTCAGGCCTGCGTCTCTGTATCAGCCGTCTCAGGCCTGCGTCTCTGTATCAGCCGTCTCAGGCCTGCGTCTCTGTATCAGCTGTCTCGGGCCTGCGTCTCTGTATCAGCCGTCTCAGGCCTGCGTCTCTGTATCAGCCGTCTCGGGCCTGCGTCTCTGTATCAGCTGTCTCGGGCCTGCGTCTCTGTATCAGCCGTCTCGGGCCTGCGTCTCTGTATCAGCCGTCTCGGGCCTGCGTCTCTGTAGCAGCCGTCTCAGGCCTGCGTCTCTGTATCAGCCGTCTCGGGCCTGCGTCACTGTATCAGCCGTCTCGGGCCTGCGTCTCTGTATCAGCCGTCTCGGGCCTGCGTCTCTGTATCAGCCGTCTCGGGCCTGCGTCTCTGTATCAGCCGTCTCGGGCCTGCGTCTCTGTATCAGCCGTCTCGGGCCTGCGTCTCTGTATCAGCCGTCTCAGGCCTGCGTCTCTGTATCAGCCGTCTCGGGCCTGCGTCTCTGTATCAGCTGGCTGTCTCCGGGAAGGCGGCGGCCGTGTGTCGGCGATCGATGCGTGGCCGTGTTTGCACTGAGCTAGAGCTGTTCCAACTGAGACTCGGACGGCCGCCGCCACCCGGACCCGACTGTCCGCTCAGACAGCCGCTGTCCCGGACCCGACTGTCCGCTCAGACCGCCGCTGTCCCGGCCCCGACTGTCCGCTCAGACCGCCGCTGTCCCGGACCCGACTGTCCGCTCAGACAGCCGCTGTCCCGGCCCCGACTGTCCGCTCAGACCGCCGCTGTCCCGGACCCGACTGTCCGCTCAGACAGCCGCTGTCCCGGCCCCGACTGTCCGCTCAGACCGCCGCTGTCCCGGCCCCGACTGTCCGCTTAGACCGCCGCTGTCCCGGACCCGACTGTCCGCTCAGACAGCCGCTGTCCCGGCCCCGACTGTCCGCTCAGACCGCCGCTGTCCCGGCCCCGACTGTCCGCTCAGACCGCCGCTGTCCCGGCCCCGACTGTCCGCTCAGACAGCCGCTGTCCCGGCCCCGACTGTCCGCTCAGACAGCCGCTGTCCCGGACCCGACTGTCCGCTCAGACCGCCGCTGTCCCGGCCCCGACTGTCCGCTCAGACCGCCGATGTCCCGGCCCCGACTGTCCGCTCAGACAGCCGCTGTCCCGGCCCCGACTGTCCGCTCAGACCGCCGCTGTCCCGGCCCCGACTGTCCGCTCAGACCGCCGCTGTCCCGGCCCCGACTGTCCGCTCAGACAGCCGCTGTCCCGGACCCGACTGTCCGCTCAGACAGCCGCTGTCCCGGACCCGACTGTCCGCTCAGACCGCCGCTGTCCCGGCCCCGACTGTCCGCTCAGACAGCCGCTGTCCCGGCCCCGACTGTCCGCTCAGACCGCCGCTGTCCCGGCCCCGACTGTCCGCTCAGACAGCCGCTGTCCCGGCCCCGACTGTCCGCTCAGACAGCCGCTGTCCCGGACCCGACTGTCCGCTCAGACAGCCGCTGTCCCGGCCCCGACTGTCCGCTCAGACAGCCGCTGTCCCGGACCCGACTGTCCGCTCAGACAGCCGCTGTCCCGGCCCCGACTGTCCGCTCAGACAGCCGCTGTCCCGGCCCCGACTGTCCGCTCAGACAGCCGCTGTCCCGGACCCGACTGTCCGCTCAGACCGCCGCTGTCCCGGCCCCGACTGTCCGCTCAGACCGCCGCTGTCCCGGCCCCGACTGTCCGCTCAGACCGCCGCTGTCCCGGACCCGACTGTCCGCTCAGACAGCCGCTGTCCCGGCCCCGACTGTCCGCTCAGACAGCCGCTGTCCCGGCCCCGACTGTCCGCTCAGACAGCCGCTGTCCCGGCCCCGACTGTCCGCTCAGACAGCCGCTGTCCCGGCCCCGACTGTCCGCTCAGACAGCCGCTGTCCCGGACCCGACTGTCCGCTCAGACAGCCGCTGTCCCGGCCCCGACTGTCCGCTCAGACAGCCGCTGTCCCGGACCCGACTGTCCGCTCAGACAGCCGCTGTCCCGGCCCCGACTGTCCGCTCAGACAGCCGCTGTCCCGGCCCCGACTGTCCGCTCAGACAGCCGCTGTCCCGGACCCGACTGTCCGCTCAGACCGCCGCTGTCCCGGCCCCGACTGTCCGCTCAGACCGCCGCTGTCCCGGCCCCGACTGTCCGCTCAGACCGCCGCTGTCCCGGACCCGACTGTCCGCTCAGACCGCCGCTGTCCCGGCCCCGACTGTCCGCTCAGACAGCCGCTGTCCCGGACCCGACTGTCCGCTCAGACCGCCGCTGTCCCGGCCCCGACTGTCCGCTCAGACCGCCGCTGTCCCGGACCCGACTGTCCGCTCAGACCGGCGCTGTCCCGGCCCCGACTGTCCGCTCAGACAGCCGCTGTCCCGGACCCGACTGTCCGCTCAGACAGCCGCTGTCCCGGCCCCGACTGTCCGCTCAGACCGCCGCTGTCCCGGACCCGACTGTCCGCTCAGACAGCCGCTGTCCCGACCCCGACTGTCCGCTCAGACCGCCGCTGTCCCGGACCCGACTGTCCGCTCAGACAGCCGCTGTCCCGGACCCGACTGTCCGTTCAGACAGCCGCTGTCCCGGCCCCGACTGTCCGCTCAGACCGCCGCTGTCCCGGACCCGACTGTCCGCTCAGACCGCCGCTGTCCCGGCCCCGACTGTCCGCTCAGACAGCCGCTGTCCCGGCCCCGACTGTCCGCTCAGACCGCCGCTGTCCCGGACCCGACTGTCCGCCCAGACAGCCGCTGTCCCGGACCCGACTGTCCGCTCAGACCGCCGCTGTCCCGGCCCCGACTGTCCGCTCAGACCGCCGCTGTCCCGGCCCCGACTGTCCGCTCAGACAGCCGCTGTCCCGGACCCGACTGTCCGCTCAGACAGCCGCTGTCCCGGACCCGACTGTCCGCTCAGACCACCGCTGTCCCGGACCCGACTGTCCGCTCAGACAGCCGCTGTCCCGGACCCGACTGTCCGCTCAGACAGCCGCTGTCCCGGACCCGACTGTCCGCTCAGACCGCCGCCACCCGGACCCGACTGTCCGCTCAGACAGCCGCTGTCCGCTCAGACCGCCGCCACCCGGACCCGACTGTCCGCTCAGACAGCCGCTGTCCCGGATCCGACTGTCCGCTCAGACAGCCGCTGTCCCGGACCCGACTGTTCGCTCAGACAGCCGCTGTCCCGGACCCGACTGTCCGCTCAGACAGTCGCTGTCCCGGACCCGACTGTCCGCTCAGACAGCCGCTGTCCCGGACCCGACTGTCCGCTCAGACAGCCGCTGTCCCGGACCCGACTGTCCGCTCAGACAGCCGCTGTCCCGGACCCGACTGTCCGCTCAGACCGCCGCTGTCCCGGACCCGACTGTCCGCTCAGACCGCCGCTGTCCCGGACCCGACTGTCCGCTCAGACCGCCGCTGTCCCGGACCCGACTGTCCGCTCAGACCGCCGCTGTCCCGGACCCGACTGTCCGCTCAGACAGCCGCTGTCCCGGCCCCGACTGTCCGCTCAGACCGCCGCTGTCCCGGCCCCGACTGTCCGCTCAGACAGCCGCTGTCCCGGACCCGACTGTCCGCCCAGACCGCCGCTGTCCGCTCAGACCGCCGCTGTCTGCTCAGACCGCCGCTGTCCCGGACCCGACTGTCCGCTCAGACCGCCGCTGTCCCGGACCCGACTGTCCGCTCAGACAGCCGCTGTCCCGGACCCGACTGTCCGCCCAGACCGCCGCTGTCCGCTCAGACCGCCGCTGTCTGCTCAGACCGCCGCTGTCCCGGACCCGACTGTCCGCTCAGACCGCCGCTGTCCGCTCAGACCGCCGCTGTCTGCTCAGACCGCCGCTGTCCCGGACCCGACTGTCCGCTCAGACCTCCGCTGTCCGCTCAGACCGCCGCTGTCCGCTCAGACCGCCGCTGTCCCGGACCAGACTGTCCGTTCAGACCGCCGCTGTCCCGGACCAGACTGTCCGCTCAGACCGCCGCTGTCCCGGACCAGACTGTCCGCTCAGACCGCCGCTGTCCCGGACCAGACTGTCCGCTCAGACCGCCGCTGTCCCGGACCAGACTGTCCGCTCAGACCGCCGCTGTCCCGGACCAGACTGTCCGTTCAGACCGCCGCTGTCCCGGACCAGACTGTCCGCTCAGACCGCCGCTGTCCCGGACCAGACTGTCCGCCTCAGACCGCCGCTGTCCGCTCAGACAGCCGCTGTCTGGGACCCAGACTGTCCGCTCAGACAGTCGCTGTCCCGGACCCGACTGTCCGCTCAGACCGCCGCTGTCCCGGCCCCGACTGTCCGCTCAGACAGCCGCTGTCCCGGACCCGACTGTCCGCTCAGACAGCCGCTCTCCCGGACCCGACTGTCCGCTCAGACCGCCGCTGTCCCGGCCCCGACTGTCCGCCCAGACCGCCGCTGTCCCAGACCAGACTGTCCGCTCAGACCGGGCCGAGTCGTAGTTCCTTATTACACGGAGGCCACGGCCGCGTCGTGCCGTATCGGAGGCGATCGAAGCTGGAGATAGAGACCGAGACGGAGCGACGAGAACTGATTCAGTATCGGGAGCGTGGCAATGCAAACACCGTGCTCTGTGAATCCCCCGTTGCTCTATCCGCCGGTATGTGAGTGTGTGTGTGTGTTGGGGGAGGGGGTTGTGCTGATGATTCAGGATGGAACCACCAGGGACTTGATTGTGTATGCATTTTGACAGACAGTGATGCAATTGTGGTCTGTCTAGTGATTGTCTTCAGCGAAGACTGGGAGAAGCGATTTTCCTAGCTCTGCAACCACTCTAACTTCGGAGCTACGCTTTACCTCAGGATTTCCAAATAAAAAGGTATCCAGTGACGGAATGTGATCACGCTTTATACATCCTATGCTTATTTTAAAGGCATTCGGGTCCTTTGGTCCAACCTTGGTGGCTTATGTGGGCGCTCCCTCATATTCACAATCGAATACCGCGGCCGGAACTACAGAAAGACAGGAGACCCTGTTGACACTCCATACTGAGAACGGGCTAAACTGGCGACAGCCGGATGCCGGAATACCCCGCTGTCTCCCCTGAGTCCTTACCACCCCGGTCCCGTGTAAAGACTGGCAAGTGGCAGCGCGCTATACATATCGCTGTTCGGCGGCCGGCTCTCGCGAGAGCGCTCACTGACGTTACACAGGGCAGTGGCGTCATAATGAGTGACGTCAGTCTGCGTTTCAGTCGGCACCGCTGAACACCCGCGAGCAAACCCGCGAGCAAACTCTGCTAGCGCTCTTTTCAATCGCAGGAATACTGCTCGCGCGCGAGCACGTGACGTCACGTAAGGGGACATGCGTACATGCAAATATGCGCGTGACGTCGCCGTTTTCTGGCTCCTGATTGGTGAATCGCCCCGTTTTCTGGCTCCTGATTGGTGAATCGCACCGTTTTCTCGCTCCTGATTGGTGAATCGCCCCGTTTTCTCGCTCCTGATTGGTGAATCGCACCGTTTTCTCGCTCCTGATTGGTGAATCGCACGTTACTAGGCAACCTGCGAGCCCACTAGCACTGACTAACGTGAGAGCCGGCCGCCGAACAGCGCTCAGATCTGAAACAAGTCAGCTGGGCCATGTCTCTTCTGCGGCCTCCTGATCATGCATACAGACCTCACCGCCATTACTAGGGCCTCCTTGGTGCAGGGGAGGCACCGCCGGCCCCCGGCTGATGGACGACGTGTGACGTGTCCGAGCCGGGCCGGACGGGTCGGCTGGTGCACGGTGACGGACCGGAACTTCCACCGACCGCCCGGCCAATTGCCACCACTACTGTGATGAGTCACGCGGGCAGCACGACCGGCCGCCCAGCGGCGGTGCAGTGGGGGCGGGTGGCAGCGGTGTGGGCCGGTGCACGACCATGGAAGGGGCGGTACGGGATGGGGCGGGGAACGGAACGGAAGCGGATACACGGTCTGACCACCTGTGCTATCTACGTCACGTCGTTTCGCGGGACGCAGAGACTGGTGCATGATGCATCTCGCTGCCATGCACGCTTGCTCATCTGGCGGCCCGCCGTCCGGCGGAGAATTCCCCACAGCCGAGCGCCACCAGCTCCGCTGCCGGCCGCCACTGAGCTGGCTCGGCAAGTGCTCACTGCTACGTCATGGCCGGCCGTCTGCTCTGGCGCCACTCGTCGCCCCGTGGATGCCATCGCTTCCCCGCCCCACCGCGCCGCTCGGCTCGACCCTCCCCTCCCCTCCCCGCTCCACTCGGCCTCCCGGCCAGCCGGCCCAGGCAGGCTCTGGGCGGTCGGTGATGTCATGGCTCGATTGGTGGGGAGGTGAGGGGAGGGGTAGCCGCGTGGCCATCAGAGGTTCCGCCGGGCGGTGGAGGGACGCGCATGTTGTGGCTGGCTGACAGGTTGAATGTGGTTCAGGTCAGGCATGGCAGCCGATCGTTCTGTCTGCCTGAATCTACCTATCTGCCTGATTGTTCTGCCTATCTGCCTGATTGTTCTGCCTATCTGCATGTTTTGTCTGACCGATCTGTCTGTCTGTCTGGCTTTATGGCTGGTTTCCTGGGTGGCTGCCTGACTGGCATGTCTATTTCGCTGGCTTGCTGGCTGGCTGTGTGGTTGACTGGCTTGCTGGCTGGCTGTGTGGCTGGCTGGCTGGCTGGTTGCCTGTCTGCCTGTCTGCCTGTCTGCCTGTCTGCCTGTCTGCCTGTCTGCCTGTCTGCCTGTCTGCCTGTCTGCCTGTCTGCCTGTCTGCCTGTCTGCCTGTCTGCCTGTCTGCCTGTCTGCCTGTCTGCCTGTCTGCCTGTCTGCCTGTCTGCCTGTCTGCCTGTCTGCCTGTCTGCCTGTCTGCCTGTCTGCCTGTCTGCCTGTCTGCCTGTCTGCCTGTCTGCCTGTCTGCCTGTCTGCCTGTCTGCCTGTCTGCCTGTCTGCCTGTCTGCCTGTCTGCCTGTCTGCCTGTCTGCCTGTCTGCCTGCCTGCCTGCCTGCCTGCCTGCCTGCCTGCCTGCCTGCCTGCCTGCCTGCCTGCCTGCCTGCCTGCCTGCCTGCCTGCCTGCCTGCCTGCCTGCCTGCCTGCCTGCCTGCCTGCCTGTCTGCCTGTCTGCCTGTCCGCCTGTCCGCCTGTCCGCCTGTCTGCCTGCCTGCCTGCCTGCCTGCCTGCCTGCCTGCCTGCCTGCCTGCCTGCCTGCCTGCCTGCCTGCCTGCCTGCCTGCCTGCCTGCCTGCCTGCCTGCCTGCCTGCCTGCCTGCCTGCCTGCCTGCCTGCCTGCCTCTCTGCCTGTCTCTGCCTGTCTCTGCCTGTCTCTGCCTGTCTCTGCCTGTCTCTGCCTGTCTCTGCCTGTCTCTGCCTGTCTCTGCCTGTCTCTGCCTGTCTCTGCCTGTCTCTGCCTGTCTCTGCCTGTCTATGCCTGTCTCTGCCTGTCTCTGCCTGTCTCTGCCTGTCTCTGCCTGTCTCTGCCTGTCTCTGCCTGTCTCTGCCTGTCTCTGCCTGTCTCTGCCTGTCTCTGCCTGTCTCTGCCTGTCTCTGCCTGTCTCTGCCTGTCTCTGCCTGTCTCTGCCTGTCTCTGCCTGTCTCTGCCTGTCTCTGCCTGTCTCTGCCTGTCTGTCTGCCTGTCTGCCTGCCTGCCTGCCTGCCTGCCTGCCTGCCTGTCTGCCTGCCTGCCTGCCTGCCTGTCTGCCTGTCTGCCTGTCTGCCTGTCTGCCTGTCTGCCTGTCTGCATGTCTGCCTGTCTCTGCCTGTCTCTGCCTGTCTCTGCCTGTCTCTGCCTGCCTGTCTGGCTGTCTGGCGGCGCGCGTTGCGGCCGGGTGGTGTCTGCAGACATGGTCGATGTCACCTCAGCCAGCGCCAGTGCGGCTGTGGATCGTGATCGTCACAGCCCTCTGACGAACGGCTGCTGTCAGTACACAGCAGAAGACCCGTGTTATGAACGACTGCTGTCAGTACACAGTAGAAGACATTGGTTATGAACGGCTGCTGTCAGTACACAGCAGAAGACCCGTGTTATGAACGGCTGCTGCCAGTACACAGTGGAAGACCCGTGTTATGAACGGCTGCTGCCAGTACACAGCAGAAGACCCGTGTTATGAACGGCTGCTGTCAGTGCACAGCAGAAGACCCGTGTTATGAACGGCTGCTGCCAGTACACAGCAGAAGACCCGTGTTATGAACGGCTGCTGTCAGTACACAGCAGAAGACCCGTGTTATGAACGGCTGCTGTCAGTACACAGCAGAAGACCCGTGTTATGAACGGCTGCTGTCAGTACACAGCAGAAGACCCGTGTTATGAACGGCTGCTGTCAGTACACAGCAGAAGACCCGTGTTATGAACGGCTGCTGTCAGTACACAGCAGAAGACCCGTGTTATGAACGGCTGCTGTCAGTACACAGCAGAAGACCCGTGTTATGAACGGCTGCTGTCAGTACACAGCAGAAGACCCGTGTTATGAACGGCTGCTGCCAGTACACAGCAGAAAACCCGTGTTATGAACGGCTGCTGCCAGTACACAGCAGAAGACCCGTGTTATGAACGACTGCTGTCAGTACACAGCAGAAGACCCGTGTTATGAACGGCTGCTGCCAGTACACAGTAGAAGGCCCGTGGTATGAACGGCTGCTGTCAGTACACAGTAGAAGGCCCGTGTTATGAACGGCTGCTGTCAGTACACAGTAGAAGACCCGTGTTATGAACGGCTGCTGTCAGTACACAGTAGAAGACCCGTGTTATGAACGGCTGCTGTCAGTACACAGCAGAAGACCCGTGTTATGAACGGCTGCTGCCAGTACACAGCAGAAGACCCGTGTTATGAACGGCTGCTGCCAGTACACAGCAGAAGACCCGTGTTATGAACGGCTGCTGCCAGTACACAGCAGAAGACCCGTGTTATGAACGGCTGCTGTCAGTACACAGTAGAAGACCCGTGTTATGAACGGCTGCTGTCAGTACACAGCAGAAGACCCGTGTTATGAACGGCTGCTGTCAGTACACAGCAGAAGACCCGTGTTGTGAACGGCTGCTGCCAGTACACAGCAGAAGACCCGTGTTATGAACGGCTGCTGTCAGTACACAGCAGAAGACCCGTGTTATGAACGGCTGCTGCCAGTACACAGTAGAAGGCCCGTGGTATGAACGGCTGCTGCCAGTACACAGTAGAAGGCCCGTGTTATGAACGGCTGCTGTCAGTACACAGTAGAAGACCCGTGTTATGAACGGCTGCTGTCAGTACACAGCAGAAGGCCCGTGGTATGAACGGCTGCTGTCAGTACACAGTAGAAGGCCCGTGTTATGAACGGCTGCTGTCAGTACACAGTAGAAGACCCGTGCTATGAACGGCTGCTGTCAGTACACAGTAGAAGGCCCGTGTTATGAACGGCTGCTGTCAGTACACAGTAGAAGGCCCGTGTTATGAACGGCTGCTGTCAGTACACAGTAGAAGGCCCGTGTTATGAACGGCTGCTGTCAGTACACAGCAGAAGACCCGTGTTATGAACGGCTGCTGTCAGTACACAGTAGAAGGCCCGTGGTATGAACGGCTGCTGTCAGTACACAGCAGAAAACCCGTGTTATGAACGGCTGCTGTCAGTACACAGTAGAAGGCCCGTGTTATGAACGGCTGCTGTCAGTACACAGTAGAAGACCCGTGTTATGAACGGCTGCTGTCAGTACACAGTAGAAGGCCCGTGGTATGAACGGCTGCTGTCAGTACACAGCAGAAAACCCGTGTTATGAACGGCTGCTGTCAGTACACAGCAGAAGACCCGTGTTATGAACGGCTGCTGTCAGTACACAGTAGAAGACCCGTGTTATGAACGGCTGCTGTCAGTACACAGTAGAAGACCCGTGTTATGAACGGCTGCTGTCAGTACACAGCAGAAGACCCGTGTTATGAACGGCTGCTGTCAGTACACAGTAGAAGACCCGTGTTATGAACGGCTGCTGTCAGTACACAGTAGAAGACCCGTGTTATGAACGGCTGCTGTCAGTACACAGTAGAAGACCCGTGTTATGAACGGCTGCTGTCAGTACACAGTAGAAGACCCGTGTTATGAACGGCTGCTGTCAGTACACAGTAGAAGACCCGTGTTATGAACGGCTGCTGTCAGTACACAGTAGAAGACCCGTGTTATGAACGGCTGCTGTCAGTACACAGTAGAAGACCCGTGTTATGAACGGCTGCTGTCAGTACACAGTAGAAGGCCCGTGTTATGAACGGCTGCTGTCAGTACACAGTAGAAGACCCGTGTTATGAACGGCTGCTGTCAGTACACAGTAGAAGACCCGTGTTATGAACGGCTGCTGTCAGTACACAGTAGAAGGCCCGTGTTATGAACGGCTGCTGTCAGTACACAGTAGAAGGCCCGTGTTATGAACGGCTGCTGTCAGTACACAGTAGAAGGCCCGTGTTATGAACGGCTGCTGTCAGTACACAGTAGAAGACCCGTGTTATGAACGGCTGCTGTCAGTACACAGTAGAAGACCCGTGTTATGAACGGCTGCTGTCAGTACACAGTAGAAGACCCGTGTTATGAACGGCTGCTGTCAGTACACAGTAGAAGACCCGTGGTATGAACGGCTGCTGTCAGTACACAGCAGAAGGCCCGTGTTATGAACGGCTGCTGTCGGTACACAGCAGAAGACCCGTGTTATGAACGGCTGCTGTCAGTACACAGCAGAAGACCCGTGTTATGAACGGCTGCTGTCAGTACACAGTAGAAGACCCGTGGTATGAACGGCTGCTGTCAGTACACAGTAGAAGGCCCGTGTTATGAACGGCTGCTGTCAGTACACAGCAGAAGGCCCGTGCTGGTGCCTCAAGCAGCCGGATGGTACATAATACAGATAGCGGCACCCTGGGCCAACTGAAGTGGTCGGATCAGTCTCTGTTCCTTTGTGATTGAGGCGTCCTTATAGGCCCGATTGGCGATGGTATGCGTCTCGCGCGATGATAGCTGTTTATCGAAGCAGGGCGACAAGTGAGCTGTTCCCGGTCGCACAGGGTGGGTTACCATGTGTGTTGCTGCGAGGCGAAGTGAGCTCCACTGCTGTGGAGCTGCCTCACGATGTGCCCGCCCCCACAGCCATACACGCTGTCGCTGTTTGTTGTTGTTGTTGTTGTTGGCGTTCCCTCCGGCCTCAAGGCGTAGCCGAACGGCTCTGGAGGATCCTGTGCGCGACCCCAGGACCGCACCGTCTCGGCGCTCCGCGCGTCCTCCGGGCCTGGGCTGATGATGCCCATCAGCCGGAGTCTGGTCCTCATGTGAGCCGGGCAGCGGGGCAGGACATGTCTTCGGGTGTCCGCCTCCTCCCGACACACTGTGCAGAGGGCGGCTCTGCAGTGCGGGTCGCTGCACTGGTCACAGCTCCGGGAGGGGTTCTGCCCGACTCGGTGTCTCCATTGAGCAGAGCCGGTCCAGTGCCCGGCTCTCAGCTGGTGGACGTCGACGGCGGCCGACCGGTCTCCCCCAGCGACTGGTGGGGGGAGGTGCGAGCCCATCAGCGAACGGTACCATCCGGTCGGCCAAGCCTCGGTGGTACGGGCCCGCGCTAGTCTGGCCGCCGCCCGATGAGCGGTTCTGATGTCCACCGCTGTGTCGTCCTGGTCGAGTGCACTTGCCTCCTTCGCGATGTCGTCTGCTCGCTCGTTTCCGCGCAGGCCGCAGTGAGATGGCACTCACTGCAGGTGTATCCGGCGGCTGTCGTCAGGGACGACTGGAGTCCGTGCAGATCACGATGGGGTCCTCTACGTGCGCAGGGTTCTGTGTGAGGAATGTGAGCGCTGACTGTAGGACGATCATCTCGAAGCGGAAGCTCGAGCAGAGGCGGCCGGCCGGGGTGCGGACCTCTTGCACCTCATCATCCAGCCGCTCGATGAGCACTCCCGCGCCTCCTTTGAGGACTCCAGCGACGGCGCCCGTCCGTCCACACCCATGTGGCGCACTGGGGGAGGGCTGCCAGGTGGAGAGAAGCCGCCTCTTGCCGTTGTCGGTCGGAGGTCGCCGGCGGGAGGGGCGCCCCGATGTCCAGGCCACAGGTGACGGTGAAGGGCGGGCTCGACTCCCACGGCGGGTCCAGCCGCGGGAGGATCGGCTCTATCGGGGAGACGATGTCGGCCGCTCTCCATACTTCTCGACACGCCTCCAGCCGGTCACTGTGCCCAGGCGGGCGGGGACCTCCGCCTCTGCGACCATTCGGAGTGGGTTGTCCTCCGGCAGGGCGCATGCCTTTGCCAGTAGACGCGCCGCCTGGGCCAGGCGGCGCTCAGCCACAGGCGCGAGGCCCGCCTCCGCCATCACCGCTTGCGATGACAGCAATTTGACAACTGCTCGCGATGTCCGACACTGCGGCGGCGGTTATAGCGATTGAATATTTTGTTTGTTTGAGAGTTGGTACCATGACTAAAGCGCATATGTGCTTGTGTGCCAATTCTCCCGCACTATGACATGTTTTCTTTGGTGTGTTTGCGCAATAAACGGGTTGATGATGATGATGATGATGATGGGATGGACAGGGGGCAGCCGGTGACCACCCTCACGGCCAGGCGCATCTCTCTCCCTCCAGGAGGATCAGGTGCGTTGGGGATGTGGCTGGTAGCCAGGCCGCGGCGGCGTGCTCGAGGGCTCCACGTACGTAACCGTTGGCTACAGTGCGGAGCTGGCGTTCCTCGAGCCCCCAGTCGCGGCCGGTCATCTTGCGGAGCTGAGCGGTCCTCGGGCAGACTCGCTGGCGCAGGCTACGGCAGTGCGACCCGTAGTGCAGGAGCTGGTCCAGCGTGACTCCCAGTAGTTTTAACTGGTCTCCCGCGACAACCGTCTCCCTGCGACCTTGACGGTGCAGTTGATGGCGTCTCGGGACCACTGGGACAGCAGCAGTGCTTCGGTCTTCTGGCCGGCTACCGTCATCTTGGATGCTCGGGCCCACTGTACGAGGGTGTCCGCTGCCTGTTGCGCTCGCTCCTGCGCGACCTGTATGGACCTGTGTGACCTGCCGGAACACAACGTCGCCGTGTCGTCGGCGTGGAGGAACGCGGTGGTTCCCGGTACCTTCTGGAGTTCCACGGCGAGGGGTGCAGCCCACAACAGAAATAAGACCGGGGACAGGACACTGCCCTGGGGCAGACCTGCCCTGGGGCAGGCCCGCCCTGTACACCCGTTCGCAGCTGGTGGCACCGTTGAACTCAACCCGCGCCCGCCCGTCTCTCAGAAACTGCCAAATCCACTGCCAATCGAATACAAATCGAACACAGTCCAAACCAGGTCAGGTAATACTAATAGGTCATTCCACGTCAAATCGCACACGAAATTCCCCGACCCCTTTCGATTTCAATAAAATTTGTAGCACGTGTAGTACCCAATGAACGATCATCATGCACCATCTTAGAGCGCACATTTTTGCGTACATTTTATCATTCAAAAGTGCATATATTGGAAGAAGAAAAAATGTTCTAGGAAGGTGCAGTTGCCACCAGAGCACAGATATATGATGGGACTATGTATTGCACCCGATGACCCGATGAACTTCCATGACATAAATTTGGCCTTTGAACTGACGAGGTCAAAGTCAACAATTCAAGTTTTTATTATGTTTGCCTGCCCCAAAATGCACCAAAATTTAACACGAGAGTGATTACATCATCGTCGCAAAGCATGTGCAAAAGAATGGCGGACAAACTTTTTAAGATATGAGTATTTTAGTATAACTATGTCGCGCCGGTTGAACGTGCCCTGTGGGTATCTTCTATGAATTGATTCTCTCTCAAGTCTTAACAAGGATTAACAATACATGTTCCCCCATTACACCTGGTAACAAAATAGGTACACACGTTACCAGTGGTGCCCACAACGTAACTGCACAGTTTCAAGACGACATGCCCCGACTTGACATCATCTGACGGCCCGCGGCGGGTTTTTATACTAAAATATCCATATCTTAAAAAGTTATTTAAGTGACCGCCATTCTTTTGCACATGCTTTGAGACGATGATGTAACCACGCTCGTGTTAAATTTTGGTGTATTCCGGGGCAGGCAAACACAGTAATAACTCGAAATTTTGACTTTGACCTAGTCAGGTCAAAGGTCATGTGAAATCATGGAGGTACATAGCAATGGACGTTCATTTTCCTATCCAATGGCGGCAACTGCAACTTCCTAGAACATTTTTTTTGCCAATATGTGCACTTTTGAATGATAAAATCTCGGTAAAAACGTGCAGCCTAAGATGACCCGTAACTCTGACCTCAGAGTCGAATGGAGCTAAAAGTTTGTGCATGATGATCGTTCATTGGGTATTACACGTGCCCCAAATTGCATCGAAATCGAAAGGGTTCGGGTTCAAAACTGTCCATTCTTGTGCGATCTGACGTGAATGACCCTGATGGTGCTCCTTCGCAGTGGCAAACAGCCATCTTGACGCAATCCTGTGTGAGGCGGAGTTGGCCGCGGCTGAGCACTGGCATTAGCATTACCTGACCTGATTTGGACTGTGTTCGATTTGTATTCGATTTGTACGGTGGTCTGTTCCATCGCTGTGTGGGTTGAAGAGTGAAGCTGCGGTTTTTAGGCCTCCACACTGGTCGGCGGAGAACAGCCATTTGACTGCGACAGGCGCTGGTTTCCTCCATAAACTCGATTTTTGTTAGGGTAGATTCGGTATCGGTGCTCACACATCTGCATTTAGACCCTAGCTGTGGTACCTTCACGCGAATCCATATTGCAGAGCGGAAAGAATATTGCCGGTTTGCCGAATGCCTATTTTTACGTGATTGCTTTGGCCTTCGGTGTATTGATTTCCTTGGGAGTAGCGGCCATTTTCCGGCAAAACTGCTCTGCTGCCACAAGGTGCGCCGAGTGAGGTCAGGTCCGTAGCTGGTGAAAATAGAAACTGGTAGAAGCGACATATACAAATACGCTGAGACGGGTTTTCACCCACGCCGGACACACGCTGCGGGCGGGAGCGGCCCATGTTGGATGCTGGGAAGACGATAGTATCGCCGGTCGGCCGAGCGGGATAACCCCGCCGCACAGTACCTACAGCCAGGGCCAGGGGAGAGTGGCTGAAGCCCCTGGCCAGTGGCCCGTGCCAACCATACAGTTCATGCTAATATATAATACGCCGTTCATGCTAATTCCGACCTACTTACCTTCGTCCTTCACAGACACCTTACTGCCTTGCTGCTCGTCAATATACTTGTTGCATACTCATTGCATGCTGCCCATTAAACTGGTGTGAAGCTCAAACGAGCGCTGCTCGGGATGCTCGGCATGTAGTGTATGTTATGATGGTGCTGAATGTCAGATTCGCACTTCTCAGAGTCCTGCCTGCCGCTGAGTCATTGCACGTGTTTGATGTTGGAATATACAACGCCACCCCACACAGCCTGTGGCCGCACAGCGCAATCGAAATGAGTAACGGGTGTGTCAGTAACGGACGTGGAAAGGGTCCACGCCTCTGTGGAAAGGGTCCACGCCTCTGTGGAAAGGGTCCACGCCTCTGTGGAAAGGGTCCACGCCTCTGTGGAAAGTCTCCACGCCTCTGTGGAAAGTGTTCACGCCTCTGTGGAAAGGGTCCACACCTATGTGGAAAGGGTCCACGCCTCTGTGGAAAGGGTCCACGCCTCTGTGGAAAGGGTCCACGCCTCTGTGGAAAGTCTCCACGCCTCTGTGGAAAGTGTTCACGCCTCTGTGGAAAGGGTCCACGCCTATGTGGAAAGGGTCCACGCCTCTGTGGAAAGGGTCCACGCCTCTGTGGAAAGGGTCCACGCCTCTGTGGAAAGTCTCCACGCCTCTGTGGAAAGTCTCCACGCCTCTGTGGAAAGGGTCCACGCCTCTGTGGAAAGTATTCACGCCTCTGTGGACAGGGTTCACGCCTCTGTGGAAAGTGTCCTCGCCTCTGTGGAAAGGGTTCACGCCTCTGTGGAAAGTGTTCACGCCTCTGTGGAAAGTATTCACGCCTCTGTGGAAAGGGTCCACGCCTCTGTGGAAAGTGTTCACGCGGCACGCCTGTGGAAAGGGTTCACGCCTCTGTGGAAAGGGTCCACGCCTCTGTGGAAAGGGAACACGCCTCTGTGGAAAGGGCTCACGCCTCTGTGGAAAGGGCCCACGCCTCTGTGGAAAGTGTCTACACCTCTGTGGATGTTCATCCCTGAAGCGTTCACGCGGCTGGGGGTAACTACTTATTCATAGGCGTAGGAACAGGGGGCTGAGGGCCATGACCCCCTCACTTTCCGGCCAAATGTTTTGCTATTTTGTAATCGGTCTTTCTTTTGCTTGGTGAAAACAATTGATGACAAAAGGTTCGCCAAGACGAGAAGAGTCCAAATATGCAAATAAATCTTCCATAGGTGGGTTGGGTCCCAAGACGAGATCAAAGTTTCACTGGCCCCCACTTTTCGTGACGTTACTACATCTCTGTACATATTGGTTCAGCAGTCAGCTTATGGCATGCACAGTCAGCAAAGCGAAGTTTTTTTATCACAAACTACTCAGCAGAGCATACGGTTATTTAGCATACGCATCAATTCTGTTGTATCATAACTCGCTACACCATGCATGGATTCTCTGCGATGAGCGCTGGCCTCTTTCGGCCCCTTCAGCTTGCACTGTCAGCGCACTTTCTTTGTCGTTATCGACCACATTTCCCCTGCTGAATCAGCGATAAATACGCTACGTGGGCGAGGCGAGCACAGCTTGCAGAACCAAGTGTACCGGCAATATTTTGTGGCTGCTGATTGCTCGCTGGCTTTTAACTGAGTCAGCGTTGCCGACGTGACGTCTGTGTCGATTTGCAAACGGGACGGCGCGGGAGGGTGATGGCCACTGGCCAGGCTGATGGGCACGGACACTGCCACGGGCGGCCCGGGAGTCGAACGGGAGGCACGGACACTGCCACGGGCGGCCCGGGAGTCGGAACGAGAGGCGACTGACCGAATCAGCCTGCCAACGACGACCACCTACCAACTGGCATCACGAGCGATGGACGGGGGCAAACTGCAGCGATGTAGGAACGTCACGAAATGTGTGTGTGTGTGAGGGGGTTTACAGTTTTAGTGTGCAGTTCAATTTTGATCTAGTCTTGAGAGAAACCTAATGAAATATTTATTTGCAGATTTGGGCTCTTCTCGTCCTGGCGAACATCTCGTCATTTTTTTTTCTCCCCAAGCAAAACAAAAAATTCTGGCAAAAAATAGCCGAAAAGTGGAGGTCATGTCCTCCCTCCCCCCCCCCCCCCCCCCGTTCCTACGCCTATGGCAAACTGCTTGGTAGTCGAGCGTGTGTCGTCTGTTTACGGAGAGAGAAATCCAGACGGCTGGACAGCCCAGCTTGCGTTGTATGTTGGCGGAGGGAGAAACTCCAATGGTTCGTCCATCAGACATTCCTCCAATTGACGAGTGTCACTTCCGATATTCTGTGCCGTGCTGTATAGTGTGACTGTATAGTTTAGTCCTCTATCCCGCCGTACAGTTTGTCATGCACAACAGCGCCCTGTTCCGCCGCCCGGTGGTGTATTGTGGTTCGGCCAGGGCGTGGCCTGTCGATCGACACGGCCCGTTTTAGTGTGCTGTTACGGGGGCGTCGTGGCGGGCGTGGCAGGCCAGGGTGTTGCGCTGTCTGCTGTCGGGTCGCGTGGGTCGTGTGGGGTCGCGTGGGGCCGCGTGGGGTCGCGTGGGGCCGCGTGGGGCGGCATGTCCGGGACTAAGCTGTTTGCTGGTGGCGGCGGCCGGCTGACTGGGGCCCGGTTTATTAAGTCCGGGTGGGTCCGGGTGTCTCCGGGAGCCATCGACCGGTGTCTGGCCTGCAATCGACCGACCGACGGCCCCGCCCCGGCCGGCTCAGCAGTCCACCTGGACTCTGGAGCCGCCAGAGTCCATTTGTCCCGAGCTGGTCCACCCTCGGCTGCCCGAGTCCACTTGCTTGGGGCGAGTCCACCTTCAGCTGACTGAGTCCACCTGTAGCCGCCCCTTTTCACTGCCGATCAAATTTGATGACTGACGAGTGCCTCCTGACTGACTCTACTGACTCTTCTTCACACCTGATTCTTGACCGACTCATGGCTGTTTCGTGATTGACTCCCAAATATTTCCTGGTTAACCCATGTTGACTCCTAAGTGACGCCTCGTTGATTCCTGACTGACTCCCGGTTAACTCCTGACTCCTGACTGACTCCCGGTTAACTCCTGACTCCTGACTGACTCCCGGTTAACTCCTGACTCCCGACTGACTCCCGGTTAACTCCTGAGTCCTGACTGACTCCCGGTTAACTCCTGAGCCCTGACTGACTCCCGGTTAACTCCTGCGCCCTGACTGACTCCCGGTTAACTCCTGACTCCTGACTGACTCCCGGTTAACTCCTGACTGACTCCCGGTTAACTCCTGACTGACTCCCGGTTAACTCCTGACTCCTGACTGACTCCCGGTTAACTCCCTGAGCCCTGACTGACTCCCGGTTAACTCCTGCGCCCTGACTGACTCCCGGTTAACTCCTGAGCCCTGACTGACTCCTGATTGACTTCCGACTGACTCCTGATTGACTTCCGACTGACTCCTGATTGTCTTCTGTTGCAGGCGGACGCGTCACTGGAGCAGGAGCAGCGGCAGTTTGACCAGGCCAGCCTGGACTACGTCTGCCTCCTCCAAGAGGTTCAGCAGCGCAAAAAGTTCGAGTTTGTCGAGACGGTGGGTGTCAAGGCCGCGAGTTGGTTTCTCTAAACACATCACGACGTCTGCAATGCGATGCCTATATGAGGCGCATATCCCAGGTGCTGCTTATTAACCAGGCATATTATGAACAGACAGCCGTGCTTTCGATGGCGGTCATCGAATGTTAGCGAAACGGTGTATGGATAGGTTGTCGGCTCGGTCGAAGTCTCAACTTTTGTTATTACCGTTTGTTTCGCCGTCATTCTGCTGATGTGGAGGTACTGTGTCGATGGGGCGTTACCTCTGCTCCTTCGTGAGCGCTATTCGCGCAACAGTGTTTTGCGGTCAGTTTGCTCGACATTGTGTCGACACCATGATTTCTGACTACCCGCCGCCCATTGCCGTGCGGTTTTGATGATGGCTGTTCTGTTTTGCAGCTGCTGAGTTTCATGTACGGCTGGCTGACGTTTTACCACCAAGGACATGAGTTGGCCAAGGACTCGGAGCGCTCTATGACCGACCTGCAGACCCGGTTACAGAAGGTCAGTCACAGTCACAGTCTTGGCTGCAGGCTCTTTCAGCATCAGGTCCAGTGTAAGCATGAGTCTCAGTCCTAGTAATGTTTCACTTCTCTCGGAGTTGCGGAGGGGCCATAGCCCATGTTTTAGTCAGAATGTATGCTAAACTGTTTTGCTAAGTGAAGACAATTTGAAAGCGAAGGGTACGACAAAAAACTCAAATCCGCAGATAAATCTTGCATAGGGTGTTTCTCTCGAAACGAGATCAAAGTTTCACTGCCCCACCTCCCCCCCCCCCCCCCCACACACACACACACGCACTTTTCATGACGTTCCTACGTTTCTGCTTGGGGGTATCTGACCTGGTGCTACCCCTGTCTTCTTTCGACAGACCCGGAACGAGTTTATCGCCACCAGGACAGAGGTTGAGTCGCTGAAGAACCGGACTCTGGAAGTGCGCCACACGGTAAGCAGTCCCACACGGATCACCCGATGTGTGCTAGGTGTGACCTTTATCCCATGTGATCATCTTTAAAATATTAAATCATACGCGCTTTCACCCAACGTGTGCGAGAGGTGGTGATTACCGAGTTTTTGGCTGGATTTAGTCGCGCTTGGGTGAACTCGCTGTCTCTCAGTCTGCAAAGATCATATGTGTCTTGCTGTGCTGTCAGTGACTCCAACTTGGGACTAACCGTCGCCCTGCTGTGTGTCTGTGTTTCAGCTGTCAGTGACTCCAACTTGGTACTAACCGTCGCCCTGCTGTGTGTCTGTGTTTCAGCTGTCAGTGACTCCAACTTGGGACTAACCGTCGCCCTGCTGTGTGTCTGTGTTTCAGCTGTCAGTGACTCCAAGTTGGGACTAACCGTCGCCCTGCTTGTGTCTGTGTTTCAGCTGTCAGTGACTTCAAGTTGGGACTAACCGTCGCCCTGCTTGTGTCTGTGTTTCAGCTGTCAGTGACTCCAAGTTGGGACTAACCGTCGCCCTGCTTGTGTGTATGTTTCAGAAGTCACTCGATGTGGGCAGCATGGACAAGATGTACACCAGACAGGGGTACCTGCAGCTCATGGAGAAAAGTCAGTAACTATCTGGGCATTATAGCCATTGCTTAGTCATTATAGCCATTGCTAATGATGATGATGGTGATGCCTATGAGATTGTAGGTTACCCCCTGCTATCACCCCAAACGTTTCGTGAAAGTTGAAACAAAAGTGTGTGTTCTTGAATCAAGTCAAATCTGAGTTAATCGCTGCCCAATACAAAGTTACCGGGCCAATGCCTCTCATTCGGTTTGTGTCTCGGAACTGGTACCTTAGCTGACATATATTTGAGACGTGGTTAATTTGCCAATATCTGATTGTCTGTGTGATTTGGTGGTTTCAACAGAGGCGTTCGGCACGACATGGACCAAACACTACTGCATGTACGACAAGAAGTCGCGGCACTTCACGCTAATCCCCTACAACCAGATCACCGGCAAACTGGTGAGGAAGGACTGGTGGTGAGGAAGGACTGGTGGTGAGGAAGGACTGGTGGTGAGGAAGGACTGGTGGTGAGGAAGGACTGGTGGTAAGGAAGGACTGGTGAGAGGAAGGACTGGTGGTGAAGAAGGACTGGTGGTGAGGAAGGACTGGTGGTGAGGGAAGGACTGGGGGTAAGGGAAGGACTGGTGGTGAGGAAGGACTGGTGGTGAGGAAGGACTGGTGGTGAGGAAGGACTGGTGGTAAGGAAGGACTGGTGAGAGGAAGGACTGGTGGTGAGGAAGGACTGGTGGTGAGGAAGGACTGGTGGTGAGGAAGGACTGGTGGTAAGGAAGGACTGGTGAGAGGAAGGACTGGTGGTG
This sequence comes from Chirona hameri, assembly GCA_036785665.1. NCBI lineage: Eukaryota > Metazoa > Arthropoda > Thecostraca > Balanomorpha > Balanidae > Chirona > Chirona hameri. Next base: position 60,484 of record JAXIVJ010002322.1, read on the forward strand.
AGGAAGGACTGGTGGTGAGGAAGGACTGGTGGTGAGGGAAGGACTGGGGGTAAGGGAAGGACTGGTGGTGAGGAAGGACTGGTGGTGAGGAAATACTGGTGGTAAGGAAGGACTGGTGAGAGGAAGGACTGGTGGTGAGGAAGGACTGGTGGTGAGGAAGGACTGGTGGTGAGGGAAGGACTGGGGGTAAGGGAAGGACTGGTGGTGAGGAAGGACTGGTGGTGAGGAAGGACTGGTGGTGAGGAAGGACTGGTGGTAAGGAAGGACTGGTGAGAGGAAGGACTGGTGGTGAGGAAGGACTGGTGGTGAGGAAGGACTGGTGGTAAGGAAGGACTGGTGAGAGGAAGGACTGGTGGTAAGGAAGGACTGGTGAGAGGAAGGACTGGTGGTGAGGAAGGACTGGTGGTGAGGGAAGGACTGGGGGTAAGGGAAGGACTGGTGGTGAGGAAGGACTGGTGGTGAGGAAGGACTGGTGGTAAGGAAGGACTGGTGAGAGGAAGGACTGGTGGTGAGGAAGGACTGGTGGTGAGGAAGGACTGGTGGTAAGGAAGGACTGGTGGTGAGGAAGGACTGGTGGTAAGGAAGGACTGGCGAGAGGAAGGACTGGTGGTGAGGAAGGACTGGTGGTAAGGAAGGACTGGTGAGAGGAAGGACTGATGAGAGAAGGAGCGGCCAAATCAACTGTCTCTGTCGGTGCTGGTCGCCGATGGGACAGATGATTCTATCGTTTGCTGGAGACTTGAGAAACTGGTCACATGCGTAGGTGTACCTACGTGAAGCATGCGTGTATTGAATAGCTATGCTGCAATACCGGTAACACGGTTGTTTGAAATCAGTACACCTGGTGTACTGATTTCAATAAGGCATCAGTAATGACATCATGTGCAAGAAATGACATCACGCCTGAAACTTCGAAACGTTGTGACATCCAATCCAAGCATGCCTGATATCCTTGTTTTGCGTTACGATTCGTAAGCTGGTAATCCTTTTCTCAACTACAGAGCTCGACGGACCAGATGGTGCTGAAGTCGTGTGTGCGGCGGATGTCGGACTCGATCGACCGTCGGTTCTGTTTCGACGTGACGGCGGAGGAGCGCGAGGGCCAGGTGTACACCCTGCAGGCGCTCTCCGAGGACGACCGAAGGCTCTGGCTGGACGCCATGGACGGCAAGGAGCCGGTGAGGAGTCTTCTTATTGCTCCTTTGTTGTTTCGGTGGCCTGAATCGTTGCATATATCCGGAGATGCATTAGGCCGTATAACCTGAGGAGATGCAGTGCTCTAAAACCCCAATCCACCACCGGGCACGCACTAATCTTTGAAGTGTCACGCTCCATGGCTTAGTCCTGCTCGCTTTGTCAGTAGCTCGCTCCGTGTCCCATCTGGTGTCCTGTTCCTTGCCGATAGCCCTCCCTGTGTCCGGTCTGACGCCGTCTCGCCCCGTTCCGACAGACGTACGCGCGGTACGACCAGGAGCGCAGGGCCGACCAGACCAGCCTCGACAGCTCCGGCCTCTTCTTCGTCAGCCAGTGTCTGGCTCAGCTGGAGGAGCGAGGTCTGCAGGACCAGGGACTCTACCGCGTCGTCGGCGTCAGTTCAAAGGTGCCATAGCAGCTCTGTCGCGCGCGCCGTCGTGTACGCCAGTGTTTGGCCGGGTGTGTTGGTTACGCTGTGCATATCGTCATGTTACACCGATGTCTGGTCGTCTGTGGCAGTTACATTGTGTATCGTGCCTTGATGTCTGGTCGTGTGTGGCAGTTACATTGTGTATCGTACATTGATGTCTGGTCGTGGGTGGCAGTTACAATGTGTATCGTGCCTTGATGTCTGGTCGTCTGTGGCAGTTACAATATGTATCGTGCCTTGATGTCTGGTCGTCTGTGGCAGTTACAGTGTGTATCGTGCCTCGATGTCTGGTCGTCTGTGGGAGTTACAATGTGTATCGTGCCTTGATGTCTGGTCGTGTGTGACAGTTACAATGTGTATCGTGTATTGATGTCTGGTTGTCTGTGGCAGTTACAATGTGTATCGTGCCTTGATGTCTGGTCGTCTGTGGCAGTTACATTGTGTATCGTGCCTTGATGTCTGGTCGTGTGTGGCAGTTACAATGTGTATCGTGCCTTGATGTCTGGTCGTGTGTGGCAGTTACAATGTGTATCGTGCCTTGATGTCTGGTCGTCTGTGGCAGTTACAGTGTGTATCGTGCCTTGATGTCTGGTCGTGTGTGGCAGTTACAATGTGTATCGTGCCTTGATGTCTGGTCGTCTGTGGCAGTTACAATGTGTATCGTGTATTGATGTCTGGTCGTCTGTGGCAGTTACAATGTGTATCGTGCCTTGATGTCTGGTCGTCTGTGGCAGTTACATTGTGTATCGTACCTTGATGTCTGGTCGTCTGTGTGAGTGACGTTGTGCCACGTACCTCGATGTCTGGTCGTCTGTGGCAATTACAATGTGTATCGTGCCTTGATGTCTGGTCGTCTGTGGCAGTTACAATGTGTATCGTGTATTGATGTCTGGCCGTCTGTGTGAGTGACGTTGTGCCACGTACCTCGATGTCTGACCGGATGGTTCAATGTCTCGCCAGGTGACCCGGTTAGTACAGCTGGGCCTGAGCCGGACAAAGTTTGAGCAGGTGGACCTGACGAACCCGCAGGAGTGGGAGAACAAAACAATCACCAGCGCTGTCAAAACTTACCTGCGCAACCTGCCCGAGCCACTCATGACCTTCAGACTTCACTCGGAGTTCATGAACGCCGCCAGTGAGTCCTGCAGACGCATACCTTGTTACCAATTAATGCACTATCTGTACTATTGAATTTAAGTACCATTTTATGCTACCTTTTATTCAAGTGTTAATGAAAATGCCTGGTAGAAAATTGCAATGAATTTTTTTATCTCGAATCGTGCTGCTAGCTGTAATTTCTGTTCCCTTTTGTATATGCGGACACCTTATGTCGCTACTGGATTGGGTGTTGTAGTATGTGTACCTAATGAATTTGTTACCGTCTGCGGTATTCTCCGCGGATGTCTACGAATGTTTCAAAACGCGACATCGTGTTTCAGAGACGGACAGGAAAGAAGTAAGGGTAGCCAATGTGCTCAGTCTAGTCAACAAAGTGCCCAAGCTCAACTATCAGCTGCTGAAACTTCTGATCCACCACCTGCAGAAGTGAGTCCTGACCGATGAGTGCTGACTGCTGACCGCTGACTGCTGACCGCTGACTGCTGACCGCTGACTGCTGACTGCTGTCTGCTGACTGCTGTCTGCTGACTGCTGTCTGCTGACTGCTGACTGCTGACTGCTGACTGCTGACTGCTGACTGCTGACTGCTGTCTGCTGACTGCTGACTGCTGACTGCTGACTGCTGACTGCTGACTGCTGTCTGCTGTCTGCTGTCTGCTGTCTGCTGTCTGCTGTCTGCTGTCTGCTGTCTGCTGACTGCTGACTGCTGACTGCTGACTGCTGACTGCTGACTGCTGTCTGCTGTCTGCTGACTGCTGACTGCTGACTGCTGACTGCTGACTGCTGACCACTGTCTGCTGACTGCTGACCACTGTCTGCTGACTGCTGACCACTGTCTGCTGACTGCTGACTGCTGACTGCTGACTGCTGACTGCTGACTGCTGACTGCTGACTGCTGACTGCTGACTGCTGTCTGCTGTCTGCTGACTGCTGACCGCTGACTGCTGACCGCTGACTGCTGACTGCTGACTGCTGACTGCTGACTGCTGTCTGCTGACTGCTGACTGCTGACCACCGACTGCTGACTGCTGACCGCTGACTGCTGACTGTTGTTTTCTGGATGCTGCCTGCTGTCTGCTGTCTGCTGACCGCTGACCGCTGACCGCTGACCGCTGACCGCTGACCGCTGACCGCTGACCGCTGACCGCTGTCTGCTGACTGCTGACTGCTGTCTGCTGACCGCTGACTGCTGACCGCTGACCGCTGACTGCTGACCGCTGACTGCTGACTGCTGACTGCTGACTGCTGACCGCTGAACGCTGACTGCTGACTGTTGTTTTCTGGCTGCTTCTTGAACCGGCCGTGAGTCACAATGTCCGTAATGTGTGTTAGAAGACCTGGCAGCAGGATCTGTTCTGGCAGCAGGATCTGGCAGCAGGATCTGTTCTGGCAACACATAACATCGTGTCTGTTGTTTAGCTGGGAGTAAGAGGAACACACGACTAGAAATATGTGAGGATGTCTCCAAATAATCCTCCGCTCCACGCTGTCGGCAGAGTGAGCAACAACAGCGAGCGGAACCTGATGTCGATCAGTAACCTGGCGGTGTGCTTCGGACCGACGCTGCTGCGACCCGAGGAGGACACCATGGCCGCCATCATCGACATCAAGTTCTGCAACACCGTCGTCGAGACGCTCGTGCGCAACTACGACGTGGTAAGAGAAAGATGCAGAGCTGCTGGTGAGCCGGGAGTTACCACGTGGTCCGTGGTGTACGGGCCAGGTTCGCTATCTGTACTGTCAGCTGCGGGGCTGGCCACGGTATCTGTACTGTCAGCTGCGGGGCCAGGTTCGCTATCTGTACTGTCAGCTGCGGGGCTGGCCACGCTATCTGTACTGTCAGCTGCGGGGCTGGCCACGCTATCTGTACTGTCAGCTGCGGGGCTGGCCACGGTATCTGTACTGTCAGCTGCGGGCCAGGTTCGCTATCTGTACTGTCAGCTGCGGGCCAGGTTCGCTATCTGTACTGTCAGCTGCGGGGCTGGCCACGCTATATGTACTGTCAGCTGCGGGGCTGGCCACGCTATCTGTACTGTCAGCTGCGGGCCAGGTTCGCTATCTGTACTGTCAGCTGCGGGGCTGGCCACGGTATCTGTACTGTCAGCTGCGGGGCTGGCCACGGTATCTGTACTGTCAGCTGCGGGGCCAGGTTCGCTATCTGTACTGTCAGCTGCGGGCCAGGTTCGCTATCTGTACTGTCAGCTGCGGGGCTGGCCACGCTATATGTACTGTCAGCTGCGGGGCTGGCCACGCTATCTGTACTGTCAGCTGCAGGGCTGGCCACGGTATCTGTACTGTCAGCTGCGGGCCAGGTTCGCTATCTGTACTGTCAGCTGCGGGGCTGGCCACGCTATCTGTACTGTCAGCTGCGGGGCTGGCCACGCTATCTGTACTGTCAGCTGCGGGGCTGGCCATGGTATCTGTACTGTCAGCTGCGGGCCAGGTTCGCTATCTGTACTGTCAGCTGCGGGGCTGGCCACGCTATCTGTACTGTCAGCTGCGGGGCTGGCCACGCTATCTGTACTGTCAGCTGCGGGGCTGGCCATGGTATCTGTACTGTCAGCTGCGGGCCAGGTTCGCTATCTGTACTGTCAGCTGCGGGGCTGGCCACGGTATCTGTACTGTCAGCTGCGGGCCAGGTTCGCTATCTGTACTGTCAGCTCCGGGACTGGCCACGCTATCTGTACTGTCAGCTACGGGGCTGGCCACGGTATCTGTACTGTCAGCTGCGGGGCTGGCCACGGTATCTGTACTGTCAGCTGCGGGCCAGGTTCGCTATCTGTACTGTCAGCTCCGGGACTGGCCACGCTATCTGTACTGTCAGCTGCGGGGCTGGCCACGGTATCTGTACTGTCAGCTGCGGGGCCAGGTTCGCTATCTGTACTGTCAGCTGCGGGCCAGGTTCGCTATCTGTACTGTCAGCTGCGGGGCTGGCCACGGTATCTGTACTGTCAGCTGCGGGGCTGGCCACGCTATCTGTACTGTCAGCTGCGGGGCTGGCCACGCTATCTGTACTGTCAGCTGCGGGGCTGGCCATGGTATCTGTACTGTCAGCTGCGGGCCAGGTTCGCTATCTGTACTGTCAGCTGCGGGGCTGGCCACGGTATCTGTACTGTCAGCTGCGGGCCAGGTTCGCTATCTGTACTGTCAGCTCCGGGACTGGCCACGCTATCTGTACTGTCAGCTACGGGGCTGGCCACGGTATCTGTACTGTCAGCTGCGGGGCTGGCCACGGTATCTGTACTGTCAGCTGCGGGCCAGGTTCGCTATCTGTACTGTCAGCTCCGGGACTGGCCACGCTATCTGTACTGTCAGCTGCGGGGCTGGCCACGGTATCTGTACTGTCAGCTGCGGGGCCAGGTTCGCTATCTGTACTGTCAGCTGCGGGCCAGGTTCGCTATCTGTACTGTCAGCTGCGGGGCTGGCCACGGTATCTGTACTGTCAGCTGCGGGGCTGGCCACGCTATCTGTACTGTCAGCTGCGGGGCTGGCCACGCTATCTGTACTGTCAGCTGCGGGGCTGGCCACGCTATCTGTACTGTCAGCTGCGGGGCTGGCCACGGTATCTGTACTGTCAGCTGCGGGGCCAGGTTCGCTATCTGTACTGTCAGCTGCGGGCCAGGTTCGCTATCTGTACTGTCAGCTGCGGGGCTGGCCACGCTATCTGTACTGTCAGCTGCGGGGCTGGCCACGGTATCTGCACTGTCAGCTGCGGGGCTGGCCACGGTATCTGTACTGTCAGCTGCGGGGCTGGCCACGCTATCTGTACTGTCAGCTGCGGGGCTGGCCACAGTATCTGTACTGTCAGCTGCGGGCCAGGTTCGCTATCTGTACTGTCAGCTGCGGGCCAGGCTCGCTATCTGTACTGTCAGCTGCGGGGCTGGCCACGGTATCTGTACTGTCAGCTGCGGGCCAGGTTCGCTATCTGTACTGTCAGCTGCGGGCCAGGCTCGCTATCTGTACTGTCAGCTGCGGGGCTGGCCACGGTATCTGTACTGTCAGCTGCGGGCCAGGCTCGCTATCTGTACTGTCAGCTGCGGGGCTGGCCACGGTATCTGTACTGTCAGCTGCGGGCCAGGCTCGCTATCTGTACTGTCAGCTGCGGGGCTGGCCACGGTATCTGTACTGTCAGCTGCGGGCCAGGGTCGCTATCTGTACTGTCAGCTGCGGGGCTGGCCACGGTATCTGTACTGTCAGCTGCGGGGCCAGGTTCGCTATCTGTACTGTCAGCTGCGGTCTGGCCACGGTATCTGTATTGTCAGCATCTTTGGACTGGGTACCGGTCCTTTGCGTTTCCTATTCTGCGTCGGTAGTGTTAATGTCATGAGATGTGTTCAAGCGTTGTCTTGTGCTTCAGATATTGTGCGCGGTGCTATCCCTATGGTTCAATGCGTTACAGAGCACTGTCTTGTTGATTGTCTTGTCTTGTTGATTGGTCTTGTCTTGTTGATTGTCTTGTTTTGTTGATTGTCTTGTTTTGTTGATTGTCTTGTCTTGTTGATTGTCTTGTCTTGTTGATTGTCTTGTCTTGTTGGTTGTCTTGTTTTGTTGATTGTCTTGTTTTGTGGATTGTCTTGTCTTGTTGATTGTCTTGTCTTGTTGATTGTCTTGTCTTGTTGATTGTCTTGTTTTGTGGATTGTCTTGTCTTGTTGATTGTCTTGTCTTGTTGTCTTGTGTCTTGTTAGATATTCTGCGGAGCTGAGCTGGAGAGTGAACCAGAGTCGAACGGCCGGCCGGTGTCGAACGGGCCTGCGCCGGCCAGCCGGCAACCGCCCGCCAAGCCTGCGCTGTCCGCCTCCGCCCGGGTCAGTGGCGAGTCTGGAGCGCCGACTGCAGTTTCTGCGATGTATCTACTGCCGGAGTCCGTGCAGCTTTCCGAATCAGCGTACCGCAGACTCCGACCTGGTGTCTGGTGATACTCTGTACTACCTTTTCCCAGACGTGATACGTCGCGTCTTACATAGTATACTGGTGCCCTTATCACTGTTCGTAGAACTTATCTGGAACATACACCTGTTGTCTGAAAGATAACATTGTGACTGACGGGGGGGTGTGTGACTGCTGCTGGTCACTGTCAGACTGGCCATGTTATGTGACTGGCCTCTGTCAGACTGGCCGCTGTCTGCGACTGACCTCTGTTCTCCCGTCCCGCAGCTGGAGCCCCGCTCCGTCCCGCATAGCCTGGAGCAGGCGGCGCGGCCGTCCACACCCGAGCTGGGCCGAGCCGGTGTGGAGCGTGCGCTGGCCCGCTCTGTGGCAACCCACCAGCCTCTGAGGCGCGTGGCGAGGTCCTCGTCACCAGAAGGCGTGCGGCCGGCGCGGCTGGCCTCCTCGCCACCGGACCTGGGCAGGGCGGCGCGCACCGTGCGGCTCGGAGGAGCGACCGGTCCCGGCCGCCGGCATCAGTCCGGCTCTGACGGCTCCAGCGGCCGGCCGCGGTCACACCACGCACACCACGTGTCCAGCACTCTGGGTCAGTTGGTCCCGCCTATCCAGCACTCTGGGTCAGTTGGTCCTGCCTATCCAGCACTCTGGGTCAGTTGGTCCCGCCTATCCAGTACCCTGGGTCAGTTGGTCCCGCCTATCCAGCACTCTGGGTCAGTTGGTCCCGCCTATCCAGCACTCTGGGTCAGTTGGTCCCACCTATCCAGCACTCTGGGTCAGTTGGTCCCGCCTATCCAGCCCCCTGGGTCAGTTGGTCCCACCTATCCAGCACTCTGAGTCAATTGGTCCCGCCTATCCAGCACTCTGGGTCAGTTGGTCCCGCCTATCCAGCACTCTGGGTCCGTTGGACCCGCCTATCCAGCACTCTGGGTCAGTTGGTCCCGCCTATCCAGCACTCTGGGTCAGTTGGTCCCGCCTATCCAGCACTCTGGGTTAGTTGGTCCTACCTATCCAGCACTCTGGGTCAGTTGGTCCCGCCTATCCAGCACTATGGGTCAGTTGGTCCCGCCTATCCAGCACTGGGTCAGTTGGTCCCGCCTATCCGTTGGTCCCGGTCAGTTGGTCCCGCCACTCTGGGTCAGTTGGTCCTGCCTATCCAGCACTCTGGGTCAGTTGGTCCCACCTATCCAGCACTCTGGGTCAGTTGGTCCCACCTATCCAGCACTCTGGATCAGTTGGTCCTGCCTATCCAGCACTCTGGGTCAGTTGGTCCCGCCTATCCAGCACCGTGGGGCAGTTGGTCCCACCTATCCAGCACTCTGTGTCAGTTGGTCCCGCCTATCCAGCACTCTGGGTCAGTTGGTCCCGTCTATCCAGCCCCCTGGGTGAGTTGGTCCCGCCTATCCAGCCCCCTGGGTCAGTTGGTCCCGCCTATCCAGCACTCTGGGTCAGTTGGTCCCACCTATCCAGCCCCCCCCCCCCCTGGGTCAGTTGGTCCTGCCTATCCAGCACTCTGGGTAAGTTGGTCCCACCTATCCAGCCCCCTGGGTCAGTTGGCCCCGCCTATCCATCCCCCTGGCTCAGTTGGTCCCACCTATCCAGCACTCTGGGTCAGTTGGTCCCACCTATCTAGCCCCCTGGCTCAGTTGGTCCCGCCTATCCAGCCCCCTGGCTCAGTTGGTCCCACCTATCCAGCACTCTGGGTCAGTTGGTCCCACCTATCCAGCACTCTGGATCAGTTGGTCCCACCTATCCAGCACTCTGGGTCAGTTGGTCCCGCATATCCAGCCCCCTGGATCAGTTGGTCCCACCTATCCAGCACTCTGGGTCAGTTGGTCCCACCTATCCAGCACTCTGTGTCAGTTGGTCCCGCCTATCCAGCCCCTGGGCCAGTTGGCCCTGCCTATCCAGCACTCTGGGTCAGTTGGTCCCACCTATCCAGCATTCTGGGTCAGTTGGTCCTGCCTATCCAGCCCCCTGGGTCAGTTGGTCCTGCCTATCCAGCACTCTGGGTCAGTTGGTCCCACCTATCCAGCCCCCTGGCTCAGTTGGTCCCACCTATCCAGCCCCCTGGCTCAGTTGGTCCCACCTATCCAGTCCCCTGGGTCAGTTGGTCCCACCTATCCAGCACTCTGGGTCAGTTGGTCCCGCCTATCCAGCCCCCTGGGTCAGTAATGGTCCCACCTATCCAGCACTCTGGGTCAGTTGGTCCCGCCTATCCAGCACTCTGGGTCAGTTGGTCCCACCTATCCAGCACTATGGTTCAGTTGGTCCCACCTATCCAGCCCCCTGGGTCAGTTGGTCCTGCCTATCCAGCACTCTGGGTCAGTTGGTTCCACCTATCCAGCCCCCTGGGTCAGTTGGTCCTGCCTATCCAGCACTCTGGGTCAGTTGGTCCTGCCTATCCAGCACTCTGGGTCAGTTGGTCCTGCCTATCCAGCACTCTGGGTCAGTTGGTCCTGCCTATCCAGCACTCTGGGTCAGTAATGGTCCCACCTATCCAGCACTCTGGGTCAGTTGGTCTCGCCTATCCAGCACTCTGGGTCAGTTGGTCCTGCCTATTCAGCACTCTGGGTCAGTAATGGTCCCACCTATCCAGCACTCTGGGTCAGTTGGTCCCACCTATCCAGCACTCTGTGTCAGTTGGTCCCGCCTATCCAGCACTCTGGGTCAGTTGGTCCCGCCTATCCAGCCCCCTGGGTGAGTTGGTCCCGCCTATCCAGCCCCCTGGGTCAGTTGGTCCTGCCTATCCAGCACTCTGGGTCAGTTGGTCCTGCCTATCCAGCACTCTGGGTCAGTTGGTCCCACCTATCCAGCCCCCTGGGTCAGTTGGTCCTGCCTATCCAGCACTCTGGGTCAGTTGGTCCTGCCTATCCAGCACTCTGGGTCAGTTGGTCCCGCCTATCCAGCACTCTGGGTCAGTTTGTCCTGCCTATCCAGCACTCTGGGTCAGTAATGGTCCCACCTATCCAGCACTCTGGGTCAGTTGGTCCCACCTATCCAGCACTCTGGATCAGTTGGTCCCGCCTATCCAGCACTCTGGGTCAGTTGGTCTCGCCTATCCAGCACTCTGGGTCAGTTGGTCCTGCCTATCCAGCCCCCTGGGTCAGTTGGTCCCGCCTATCCAGCACTGGGTCAGTTGGTCCCGCCTATCCAGCACTCTGGGTCAGTTGGTCCCACCTATTCAGCACTCTGGGTCAGTAATGGTCCCACTTATCCAGCACTCTGGGTCAGTTGGTCCCACCTATCCAGCACTCTGGATCAGTTGGTCCCGCCTATCCAGCACTCTGGGTCAGTTGGTCCTGCCTATCCATCCCCCTGGGTCAGTTGGTCCTGCCTATCCATCCCCCTGGGTCAGTTGGTCCTGCCTATCCAGCCCCCCCCCCCCTGGGTCAGTTGGTCCCACCTATCCAGCCCCCCTGGGTCAGTTGGTCCCACCTATCCAGCACTATGGTTCAGTTGGTCCCACCTATCCAGCACTCTGGGTCAGTTGGTCCTGCCTATCCAGCACTCTGGGTCAGTTGGTCCCGCCTATCCAGCACTCTGGGTCAGTTGGTCCTGCCTATCCAGCACTCTGGGTCAGTTGGTCCTGCCTATCCAGCACTATGGGTCAGTTGGTCCCGCCTATCCAGCACTATGGGTCAGTTGGTCCCGCCTATCCAGCCCCCTGGGTCAGTTGGTCCTGCCTATCCAGCACTCTGGGTCAGTTGGTCCCGCCTATCCAGCCCCCTGGGTCAGTTGGTCCTGCCTATCCAGCACTATGGGTCAGGTGGTCCCACCTATCAAGCACTATGGGTCAGTTGGTCCCGCCTATCCAGCACTCTGGGTCAGTTGGTCCCACCTATCCAGCACTCTGTGTCAGTTGGTCCTGCCTATCCAGCCCCTGGGTCAGTTGGTCCCACCTATCCAGTCCCCTGGGTCAGTTGGTCCCACCTATCCAGCACTATGGTTCAGTTGGTCCCACCTATCCAGCACTCTGGGTCAGTTGGTCCTGCCTATCCAGCACTCTGGGTCAGTTGGTCCTGCCTATCCAGCACTATGGGTCAGTTGGTCCCGCCTATCCAGCACTATGGGTCAGTTGGTCCCGCCTATCCAGCCCCCTGGGTCAGTTGGTCCTGCCTATCCAGCACTCTGGGTCAGTTGGTCCCGCCTATCCAGCCCCCTGGGTCAGTTGGTCCTGCCTATCCAGCACTCTGGGTCAGTTGGTCCCACCTATCCAGCACTCTGGGTCAGTTGGTCCCACCTATCCAGCACTCTGGGTCAGTTGGTCCCGCCTATCCAGCACTATGGGTCAGTTGGTCCCGCCTATCCAGCACTCTGGGTCAGTTGGTCCCGCCTATCCAGCCCCCTGGCTCAGTTGGTCCCACCTATCCAGCCCCCTGGGTCAGTTGGTCCCGCCTATCCAGCACTCTGGGTCAGTTGGTCCCACCTATCCAGCACTCTGGGTCAGTTAGTCCCGCCTATCCAGCCCCCTGGGTCAGTTGGTCCTTCCTATCCAGCACTCTGGGTCAGTTGGTCCCGCCTATCCAGCACTCTGGGTCAGTTGGTCCCGCCTATCCAGCACTCTGGGTCAGTAATGGTCACCTCACCTAATACTGCCCGCTGTAATGGGACTGTTCTGTGATGAGACTGTGCTGTGATGAGGTTGTGCTGTGATGTGGCCCGGGCTGGGATGAGGCTGTGCTGTGATGTGGCCCGGGCTGTGATGACTGTGCTGTGATGAGACTGTGATGTGGCCGGGTTGGGTTGATGTGGCCGGTACTGTGGCCGGGTTGGGTTGATGTGGCCGGTACTCGGTAGTCTATAGTTTGTCGACCAGAACGGTCTGCTACCCAGTCTCGGCCGGGGACCATTCTGAGTCGGCGCTAATGTGCAGTGGCAGTCAGTGCCACCGTTGCGGCGTTGCCGCCCCTCCGCTGCCTCAGTGACCAGTGACTGTGCTGTGTTGTGACCTCCGCTGCCTCAGTGACCAGTGACTGCTGTGGTGTGACCTCCGCTGCCTCAGTGACCAGTGACTGTGCTGTGTTGTGATCTCCGCTGCCTCGTTGACACCAGTGACTGTGCTGTGTTGTGACCTCCGCTGCCTCAGTGACCAGTGACTCTGTGTTGTGACCTCCGCTGCCTCAGTGACCAGTGACTGTGCTGTGTTGTGACCTCCGCTGCCTCAGTGACCAGTGACTGTGCTGTATTGTGACCTCCGCTGCCTCAGACACCAGTGACTGTGCTGTGTTGTGAGTTATGACCGTGCTCAGTATCACTGTGAGGCGTCGCTTTCTGTACCACCGGTTCTTGACCACTGCCGCTCGGCTGTCCCCAGTAACCAGTGACCTGGAGCCGCCGGACCATGCCAGTCCCAGCAACCACAGTCTGAGCAGCAGTAACGAGTCGCTGTCGTCCCGCTCGTCACGGGATCACCAGGCGGCAGGGCCGTCCAACTCGTCACCCTACGCACGTGAGTGCCCCCCGAGCCGGGACTGACCCGCAACTCGTCACCCCACGCACGTGAGTGCCCCCGGAGCCGGGACTGACCCGCAACTCGTCACCCTACGCACGTGAGTGCCCCCCGAGCCGGGACTGACCCGCAACTCGTCACCCCACGCACGTGAGTGCCCCCGGAGCCGGGGCTGACCCGCAACTCGTCACCCTACGCACATGAGTGCCCCCGAGCCGGGACTGACCCGCAACTCGTCACCCTACGCACGTGAGTGCCCCCGAGCCGGGACTGACCCGCAACTCGTCACCCTACGCACGTGAGTGCCCCCGAGCCGGGACTGACCCGCAACTCGTCACCCCGCGCACGTGAGTGCCCCCGGAGCCGGGACTGACCCGCAACTCGTCACCCTACGCACGTGAGTGCCCCCGAGCCGGGACTGACCCGCAACTCGTCACCCCACGCACATGAGTGCCCCCGAGCCGGGACTGACCCGCAACTCGTCACCCCACGCACATGAGTGCCCCCCGAGCCGGGACTGACCCGCAACTCGTCACCCTACGCACGTGAGTGCCCCCCGAGCCGGGACTGACCCGCAACTCGTCACCACACGCACATGAGTGCCCCCCGAGCCGGGACTGACCCGCAACTCGTCACCCCACGCACATGAGTGCCCCCCGAGCCGGGACTGACCCGCAACTCGTCACCCTACGCACGTGAGTGCCCCCCGAGCCGGGACTGACCCGCAACTCGTCACCCTACGCACGTGAGTGCCCCCCGAGCCGGGACTGACCCGCAACTCGTCACCACACGCACATGAGTGCCCCCCGAGCCGGGACTGACCCGCAACTCGTCACCCCACGCACATGAGTGCCCCCCGAGCCGGGACTGACCCGCAACTCGTCACCCTACGCACGTGAGTGCCCCCGGAGCCGGGACTGACCCGCCCCCGCATGACGTCTCCGCTGGTCCTGTACCGGCACTGTACCGTAGGGCCATAGGGCCGATCCTGAACCATAGGGTCGATCCTGAACACCTAGGTTGTCGTGGAGATTGTCAGACGGCGACCGTTTGATCAGTCGGGCAGGCAGACCTAGGTTCGGAAGTATCTTATTTTGGGAATGCGGAATGTTGTTGGTTGATTTCCCCTTTCTTCGTTTTGACGGACATTAGTTATGTGTAGCGTGTCATAATGAGTGAGCAAAACTCGTTGCTGATTGGTGGAGAGGGCCCCGTATCCTGACGTTGATTGGAGAAAGTCCAGTGTCGTGACCTGGTGTCTGTGTCCCGACAGGCGGGAAGCTGCGCGTGCGGTGTCCTCCCAGCTACCGGTCACAACCCGACCTGTGAGTAACGAGTTCCCAACTCAGACACCAGAGGCGCCACCGTGCAGAGCATCAAAGCCCCTATTCCAAAGAAAACTCGTCGATGATATGGTCACGGTTGTCATGCGCTGAGCTCTCTTGAAACGCAGGTTATTTGGTGCTAAAACATTCAGATCTTCATTTCGCTTTTGTGCTTCTTTGGGTGCCGGCGTTTCTTAGTCGCCAGTATATCCGTACGCTCGACCACGACTACATCCGTACGTTCGACCACATGTCGGCTTTGGTATAGTAACGGGTTGGTCATTTCAGGGCGCTATAACTTCAAGGTCAATTGCCGCCTGGGTTTGACGTGTTTACTATGTGTGTGCATGTGTGTCTCTACAGGTCGGTGTCGGTACCGGTCAGCACGGGCCCCCCGGCCGGCCCCGTCCCTTCCAGTCACCACAGGGTCGGGTAAGTCCGCTCAGCCAGTCCCTGGGGCCGTATTCAGACAAGCAACTGTCCCGTGCCTGTGTCGTGTTAGTATACGGACCCTGCCTGCTTCCTCGCTCGGTGTGAGTATCTGTACGGGGCCCATCTTATGGGACTTGTCGCTACTTCAAACAGCGGCTGTCGGCCACGCCGTGTGGCTCTCCGGGGTGCGTGGCGTAATCAGGGAGTTTGGGCTGTGCTGGAGGCGCGAGAACACAATATCTTACTCAAATGTCTTTCAGGTGCAGTGTCTGAAGTTACAATACACCTGGGCCTGCGACCCTGCCACGGCCTGTCCACGGTACCTGCGACCACTGCGACCGCTGCGTTCAGTTTAACCCTATTCCCTGCGGGGGGGGGCAGATTCTGACCCCCCCCCCGTGGTTTTTCACTTGCCGCTTCTAAACCGTTAAGCCTAGCGTCTTGAATCTTTTGGACTTTTCCCATCTTTGAATGGCGCGTGTTGTGTCAAAATTTTGAAAAAAAATCGGACCAGCAGAGGCGGCGCCAGGCTCCTACTTTGGGGAGGGTGTTTCGAATGCGGTTTTGCGGCGCATACTTCCTTTGTGGTTTGCAGTGCAATATCGCAATATAAATGCGTCAGAAACTATTTCAATGCAATATACATCATATATACTGGAATTGTAAATATTTTGTGGGCAGAGGCGCACTCAGGTACAACAAATGGGAGGCGATACCCTCCCTCAAATTAGGTCCAACTTCAAATTAGTAAGATGATCAAAGCGTTACGCGCATGGTGCCCCACATTATTTTCCTGGATCCGCCTATGTGCAATATATTAAATTTAACAAATTACAGGATATAATGCCCACATGTGACGTTCATGTCGTCCCAAATAATCACGAACAGCACATAGTTATTTTTAAAAAAAAAAAATCCCCCCCATTTTACATCCCCGAAATACGCCTATGATTTTTTATTTTGTTTTTTGTCTTGTGATATATTAAAGACCAGTAACATTTGAAGCTCAAAACGCTTGGGGCATGCAAATCGGTCAAACGGCATGGCCGAAATGACCTTTCAAAAAAACATCCAAAATTTTCGCACTTTTGGCCCCATGCCCCCATTTTTTTAACAAAAAAGAAATTCGGGATTTAAAAAGAGAGATCTTGTCCTGACAATCGAATGGCGTTTTCCCCCATCGAAATCGACCGAGCGGTTCAAAGAGATCTCGGGGGGGGGGTCAGAATTTCCCCCCCCCCCCCCCCGCAGGTTAACGTAATTCTAGCCGCCCGCAGGGAATAGGGTTAAGCTCCACCCCTGGGGTGTGACGTCACGAAGATTCCGGTGCCGTGAACACCACTCTGCGACCGTTGGATATCTGTCATAACCAAGGACTTACTCCATGCTCAGCTTCATTTCAACTCCCTCCTTACAACAAATGATCGGCGGCCACTTGCAGACGAGCTTGTAAATGCCGCAGTGCGCCTATTTGCATGACATCCGTACTCTGTGACCGCTGCGGCTGCAATTTCACAGACTGTACTGAATGCAGCGGTCGCAGATATGACGTCACCCCCCCCCCCCCCCCCAGCCCGGCCGGTGCTCGACGCTGATTGGTCTGAACGCAGCTGGTCGCAGTGGTCGCAGGTATACCGTGAACAAGGCTCTGGAGCGTGTTGATCCAACAATCTGTTGTTGGGACATCAGCCATTGGTCGTTCTAGTGAGACTATTCGACTGGATCTTGGTTTGGGTGTTCTCACTGTGTTAGGTGTTGACCAATGTTGGTGTTGCCGGTTTCAGGCGGGTCCGGACCCTCTACGCCTGCGTAGGGGAAAACGAGTCTGAGCTGTCTTTTGAGCCCAACCAAATCATCACCAATGGTAAGATATTGACCGGCAGCACACAGTCGGGGTTCAGCCGTCATATCGCAATTGGATGTTTATGCTATCTGCGTGAGCGCATGTTGATAAACACTGGTTATGAACGCGTTTCTTTTCAGCAATTTGTATTCAAAATAATTGTACTGAACTTTAACGAAAACAATGTTTTAAAAAGACTGAGCGTTTTTCACAACAGCCTCCCCGCTGTGTCGGCAGTCCGTCCGTCCCGGGAGCCCGGCTGGCTGGAGGGCACTCTGAACGGCCAGCTCGGCCTGCTGCCCGACAACTACGTCGAGTTTCTGCCGTGACCGGCCGCCGGCAGCTGTCAGAGGCAGTGACGCGCATGTGACGCGGAGCACCCGGCCGCGGCGACCGTCACACTCCACGGGGGTCGGCGGGGGCCGGAGTGTCCGCGGCCGCCCCGGTCATTCCGGATAGTGCGGCGGCGGCGGCGGGGGAGACCGTGCTGCTGCGATACGATATTCCATGATGGCGCCGCCGACGCCGACGCCGCCGGCGACCGGCGCCGAGTGAGCCCACCGGCTGACTGCGCAGCATTTATATGGGTGCAATGTGTATAGTTTCCACGCGGAGATGTAAAGCGAAGCAGACACTATATTTACGGTAGCTCGTGTTGTGTACAAATGATCTGAGCGTGATGCGTGAGAGAGCTCCGTGCCTTTGCGAGATGTCCAATACATAGGGGCTCCACTGCGCGCCGTCCACGGACTCGCCGAGTTTATTCGAGTCGAGACGCCCTCGGGAGAGGACTGAGGATCGTCGTGCGATTGCATAACACTTCTAAGACATGTGAGTGGTATTTGGGGTTTACAGTTCGACACCTAGGCCACGCACTGTCTGGGTCTCTGGGTAGACCGCAGATAAGACCTGTGTCAACGTCATTACCCCTGTAATTGACATCGAGATGGAACAGATGAAGATCACTGAACAGAATCACCGCCGCAGCTCGGTAAAAGTATGGTGTGTCACAGACAATGTTTGCACTGTTGCATTTATTTGACGGATGCATATATTCGAACTCATCGAAGACCATTTATGCCCATAGAGGCAGGCAAATAACAGTTGAGCTTACAGTTACCCAGATCCATTGCATCCGTCCTTACAGATGTTCAAGCATGGCCAATTGCCATTTGTATGCTCTCTGTGAGCGACGATAGCCCTTTAAAATCTTCACGGTGAACGTGTTGCAGCATCGATCCTGCCAAAATCGCTACTATATAGATCGCGTCTTGTCGTCGCGATGACTTTAGACGATACCATAGCACTGTCCCTTCGTTAAGATGCTGAGGTGGCCGGGCCCAACCTGGCACGGTCCAAGAGAACCAACCTGGCCCGACCAGAGACACAGACCGACATCTTTTGCCTCCTTGAATTGTACATACCACCTCTCTCACGTTGGCAAGAACGACCATACGCAGACAACAACGGCATAAAGCTGTTAGTAGACCACATTGGTGTAACTGGCAATACACCATCTACACGCCTATATAAAAATATTCACATCTTAACAGCCCATAACCGCATGGGAACAAGAAGCTCCCACTAAAACTATAATACTACTCCACACACGGCCACACGTAGACCTACGCTATCAACTTTGGGCTTTCGACGATGGAGCTCGACAACGATGCATCCCAATGTTATCCGTCGCCCGTCATCTTCAGGTCAGACTGGCCAATACAACATGTTAAGTTAAAACTGCAGCGAGACATTCTGGAGGTCGGCGATCATCCTGAAGCAGGTGATGGTTCCTCGTAGTATCGCTTCTTCAGAGTGCGGTACTTCCGCAGCATGTAGAGGGCCTCCAGCTCCTTGGAGACAAACTCCGCCTTACACAGCAGCTGCTCGATCTGCACCGGGTCCGTAACGGCCCTGTTCTTCATGAACGCAGACTTGAGACGTTGCCGAAAGAAATCATAGCCCTTGGGATAGTTCTTACCAAGGTGCAGCAACTGAGGGTAGAAAAACAAAACAAAACTGTAGAGGCATGACAGGTTCTCGTTCATGACCAGCAAAGCAAAATGTGAATTGCATGTCAAACATCTAAGTGTAGATACTGTACCAACGGTGAATCAATTAGTTACATCTGTCTATATTTTGCCATTCGGTCACTTTTCATTTCAACATTAGGCCAATTCATTTTTTTCCACTCAATGTTGTCATTCAATTGTTTATGTTTGATAGGTACTCATTTGAAGAGCAAACAGTGATGTTATAAAACCAAGTCAATCAGCAGTAAAATGGGGAGGGGAAAGGTTCAAACACCATGGTGGGATGCAGCTGTTGCTTTCATGGATGCCCATATACACAACACAAATATGACACTTCTTTATCACCACCAATCATTCCCAATTTAAAAGAAAACCAAGACATCTCACTGAGGAATATGTGAATATGTGCTACCCATGAGGAGGCAAAATTATACATTTTGTTTTTAAATTATGAGACTTTTGTGGATTTGACCCCCAATCCAACTTCTACTATTCTGGATGTCCTTGATGGCTAAAGCCAAGGCTGTATAAACCTGTACCTGGCTGTAGCAATAAAGCCATTGTGATAGCCACAGAATCAATGACTGTTCCAGCTATGAAACAAAATAAAGCAGAGTCATGCAACAACAAAAGATAAACCATTGCATAGCACACTTCAAGTCATAACAATGTTTATATCAGCATCTTAAAGGAAATAGTTCACCTTGGAACTTTTTTACCCAACACGATTTGATTATATTTAATACAATTTATTTGTATATTGTCAAAAATGGCTTTATATCATGCCAATTCAGGACAGAAGGCTGTAAATTTGTATTGTTTATCAAAACTATATGCATACTCTCTGAGTCAGAGTCCTGACATCACATGAATGTAAAAAATGGTTCAGCCAATCAGATTTGAAAGTAGTCGCGTAAAGATAGACTCGCATTGGAGGTGTGCCAACCAGCGGCCGACATGCGCTCGCCATCACCAGCTGCAAGCTGATTGGCTGATAGTATAGCCTCTGCCCAGTCTAGAACCAGTACAACATTCTTTTGCCAGCACTGCATTCCTTTGCCAAAAACTCAAATATATTCGGCTGGAGTCTTTTCAGTCAAGAAAACTTGCAGATAAGGGTTTCCCAACACAGGCTACAAAACTGCTATCTCAGTTTAAAACTAATGTTGAAGGTGAACTATTTCCTTTAATGCAACTTCAACATAACCAATATATGGGGCACAACATAACATTTACAAAAGCATAACACCAGTAAGGCGCCGTAGTTGGCGATGAACGCAGTTGAGATAAGCAAAATAAAAGAAATTAAAGATTCTTACATTTTTGTAAGCCTGTATAACTTGACCCCTAGAGGCGAGCGACATGGCTTTAGTTTGTCACGTTCGCAGGCCAACTTCTTGCAGGGTAGAAAGAAACATAAACAGGATGAGTGTTCTTTGGAAAGAGGTGTATTCTATTTACCGTGGGTGCAGCGCTGAATGGATGTCTCATGCAATATTCTTAATAAAATGACGTCATTTAACAAGCTCAGTTTTTACAATTGTATGAAGTAATATATTTGAAATTATATCAATAAAATATATTTATTTAATTTATTCTAGAATTTAAAAAGAAGATTTATTAATACAATACAGCGGGACATTTATATTACGTCATTAAATTGGCTAACTGGGCTCTTTACAGCTTTGCAAATACACGGATCACACTGTACACATCACTATCATGTCATGTCAATAATAATGTGCGTTGAGGCAGAGAATGATATACGTCATGAGCATAAAGTGATCGGTACTCCCTATCCAAATACTCAAAGACGAGTTTTGGGGGATTTGCCATTTGGATTAACAAAAAAAAAATCAGTTGAGGATTGCATAATTATCTTCAATAGGCGTATTGAGAAAGGGATAACCGACCCGTCTAGTCATAGACATAGTCATAGACCTAGGGGTGTCATTGTCTATATGCTTGGTAGGGCCAGGGCCCTACTAATAATGCTACATTTAAACATTAGGCCTATATGGCGTTGCATGGTAAGAATGACGTTAAAATATATAAAGTTTGCATTGGAGCCCTACCAATCATTTTCAGGACACGACGCCCCTGCAATCTGCATAGACCACAGCAGGGGCGTAGGTTCTCCAGACAAGTGGGGGGGGGGGGGGGGGCTGAGCTGGGCAAAAATTGCATCCATCAAATTGCACCACCAAAATCCACAAAATGCAGATTTCTCCTCGGATTTGACCCACTTCGTCGTCAAAGTTGGGGGACTGAAGCCCCAGTTGGGGAGGGAGCTGAAGCCAGTGGCGTAGCCAAGGGGGGGGGGAGCAAAGGGGCCATGCCCCCCCCCCCCCCCTGGAAGCCAGGCGGGCCCCTCTGGCGACCGAGCGAGGGCCCCCTGGGGCCGAAGGCCCCAGTGTTTTTGATGGTGTCAGGTGCCCGCAAAACGCCTTATGTCGGATAAAGAACGTCCACGAACAAATCTAACACGAATAAATAACAGCATTTAAGAGCTGGTATTTATTTCGAGGGCCCCTCAGGCCTTCCCAGGGCCTCCAATTCCTTTCGAGGGCCCCTCAGACATTTCGAGGGCCCCCTCAGGCATTTCGAGGGCCCCTCAGGCATTTCGAGGGCCCCTCAGGCCAGGCACGTAGCCAGGATTTCGTCCAGTGGGTGGGGGGGGGGGGGGGGGGGTGGGAAGGGGCATCGAAAGGGCCCCTTCCCGAGCGTTAACCCCCCCAACACAAAAAAAGGATATGAAAAACTCTACGGATTTCGGCCACTTTATTTTGTGAGGTTCAGCTTTCCAGGGGCCCTCTGGTCTGTCCAGGGGCCCTCTGGTCTGTCCAGGGGCCCTCCAGCCTGCTCAGGGGCCCTTCCGAGCTGGCCAGGGACTGCACTGGCTGCTTTTTCACCCTGCCGACATCCTCAGGGGCCTCTCCGACCTGCCCAGGGGTCCTTCTGTGCTGGCCAGAGGCCCATTCGACGTAATCAGGGGCCATCTGACCTGCTCAGGGACCCTTTCGGTCTGGTCAGGGGCCCCTTTGACATGCACAGGGGCCCTTTGAACTTCCCAAGGGCCCTCTGGTCTGCTCAGGAGCCCTCCAGCCTTCTAAGGGGCCCTTCCAACCTGGCAAGAGACTGCGCTTTCTGTTTTGTCATCTTGTCAACATGCTCAGAGCTTCGACCTGCCCTGGGGCCCCTCCGTGCTGACTAGGAGCCCATTCGGCATGTTCAGGGGCCCTTTTGGTCTGGTCAGGGGCCCCTCTGACATGCACAGGGGCCCTTTTAACTTCCCAGAGGCCCTCTGGTGCTGGTCTGTCCAGGGGCCCTCCAGCCTGTTCAGGGGGTCCTTAAGACCTGGCAAGGGACTGCACTGGCTGCTTTGTCGCCCTGCCGACATGCTCAGGGGCCTCTCCGACCTTCCCAGGGGTCCCTCTGTGCTGGCTCGGTGCTCATTCGACGTGTTCAGGGGCCCTTTGACCCGCTCAGGGGCCCTTTCGGCTTGTCCAGGGGCCCTTCTGACATGTGCAGGGCTCTGCTGAACGTCCAAGGGCCCTCTGGTCTTTCAGAAAGGGCCCTGGTGCCCCTAAAGAACCTCTGAAATGCTCTAAACTCTTAAACACCATGCTTCGCGTAGTCCATGAGCGTGGTCTCGTCGGCCCTTTTCGGTGCGCTGCGCGCTGCGCGCCCGAAAAGGGCACGCCGGGCCTCCAGGGCGGGGGGGGGGGGGGGGGGGGGGGGGGGTAGCCTCCCCCGCCCCCCCCCTTGGCTACGGAAGTTTTTTTTAGGGGGAATCCCAAAGTCTCACATTTCTGAAAACTCATCAGATTTTGCTTGCTTATGCATTGATAGCTGATTTAAAACAAACTTTCCTTAGATAAAGTTGCTTAGATTTTCTTATCAGGAAATGTGTACATTTTGTGCTGATTGCAGGCGGTTTGACGGCTGCTATGGCCCCTTTTCCCCCGGATCTGCCAAGTTTTTTTAGGGGGGAATCCCAAAAAGTCTCACACATTTCTGAAAACTCATCGGATTTCGCTTGCGTATGCATTGATAGCTGATTTAAAACAAACTTCCTTAGATAAAGTTGCTTAGATTTTCTTATCAGGAAATGTGTACATTTTGTGCTGATTTCAGGCGGTTTGATGGGTTTGATGGGATATAAATTTTTACCCCCAAACTCGAACTCTAGATCCGCCAGTGTGTGGGCCCCCAATTGGCTACGAGGGCCCCTCTGATCCCGTTTGCCCCCCCCCCCCCCCCCCCCCCCTGGCCGAAATCCTGGCTACGCCCCTGGCTGAAGCCACCCAACTGAATAGGAACCTACGCGACACCCCTGGACCTATGGTATGGCCGATCATCGGTTGTAGACGCCTCTCCAAACGTCATACTATTGGCTTAGATCTGTGACGTCATTGAACGCAATGGTCACCTTATAGAAATAGCTAGACAACCCTTGACATCCGAAAAATTTAAGCGCGTTTGCTAATACGCATGCGTGCTGTGGTGGCGGTGTAGAAGGCGGTAGCGTGGTTTGAGGTGAGGCATTACATTTTAAATTAAATTTACCTAAGAGCGAAAGGGGACCTCATGTCTATGAACTCTAAGAACCGTTCAACTCATCTGTTGGATTTCTTTGCTCATTACCCTGATGGTGGAGAGGATAACGTAGGAAGGAAACCGTGTCGAAGAGAGACGTGCCAACCCCTGCACAGGACAAGAATCTCACATTTGGATGGGACAGGGATGTAAAGGGCTGGAAGATTACGTCTGCTTGGTGTTATTAATTGAGCCGGTCATAAAAATAACTGTTGTGGAGTAGTAACGTAACGAAAATTGGTGCCAATGGATGCCAAAATGCGTTCAACAGAGAATGCCTCTAGGTCCTAAATACAACAATTACAACAAATGTGTAAACAATGTGGACTTAGACATCGCAGAATGTGACTACACAATGAGATTGGTGCAGAATAACTACTGAATCCACCTTAGTTGAAGATGTAAACGAAGAGAGCAATTCAAGAAAATGAGATAGAAAATGCAATGGGCAATGACATATGGGTGAATTGGGAGGAATGAAGGAACTAGGGCAGGAAATATGACTGGTGGATAGGAGTCCCTGGCGCTTCTAACCCTGTCCTAGCTTGTTAAGGACAGTGCATACCAAGGGTGGAGTGGATAGAAAATGTAGGTATACTGGAATAAATGGTATAGTGCAGATTGTCTGTTTGACCTATCCAATCTAGTGCAGATAATCAAATAGTCGGTTGGCTAGGTAGGTGTTTAGAGCAGACTTGAACTCTGTTAGGACACTGACAGAGTTCAAGTCTGCTCGCATTAGAGTGACGTGTGACGTGAGTGACATGTCATGTGCATGCATGAATTGCATTGTGGGCATTGGTAAGAAATCAAATAGCGAGTTGATCAGCGTGCTGAGGAATAACATGAGTATTATTAATATATTCTTACCTTATTATTTCATACCTTAACATATTAACATACCTTATCCTGATTCACTATCCACTATGTCTATCCACTACTATCGACTCCACTATCCACTATCCTCTAATGATAAACCACCTTGAAACCTCAAGTTTGCTATCCAAACAGCAGCATGGTTTTTGCTCTGGCATGTCCTGCCTAACCCAGCTCCTAGAATACCTGTCCAAGCTTGAACATGCGATGGATGATGGCGATAGCATAGACACTGTGTACCTTGATTGCTACAAAGCCTTTGACTCTGTGCCCCATTGCGACCTACTTGCAAAGCTCCAGGCTGCGGGAATTGAAGGGCAAGTATTACACTGGATCATAGCCTTTCTGACAGGAAGAGAGCAGAGAGTTAGAAATAGGGGTGCCTTCTCAAGCTGGAAGAATGTTTGGAGTGGTGTCCAGTCCCACAAGGCAGTGTCATGGGACCAACTCTGTTCTTGGTCTACATTGATGACTTACTTGATGGCCTACAGTCAGAAGGTAAACTGTTTGCAGATGATGCTAAGATCTACAGATGAATCAAGGGCAGCGAAGACAGACAGCGACTCCAGGAAGATCTAGATAAACTGCAAGAGTGGAGCAACAAATGGTTTCTAAAATTCAATGAAGAAAAATGCAAGGTGATGAATTGTGGAGCAAGGAACCCCTAGAACAATTACACAATGGGAGGAATCTAACTGGCCCACTCAGATCAAGAAAGGGATCTCAGAGTTTTGATCACATCAGACCTCAAACCCTCTACACAAGTAGCCAGAGCAGCGTTATCTGTGAACTCTATGCTGGGCCGTATAAGGAGCACATTTACCTGCCTGAACGAGAAGACCCTCCCACCACTCTACAAAGCACTGGTCTGACCACAGATGGAGTTTGCAATCCAAGCGTGGTCTCCCTACCTCAAGAAGGATATCCAGAAACTTGAAAAGGTTCAAAGGAGAGCGATCAAGCTTGTCTCTGCACTGTCTAACCTACCATATGAAGACTGACTCAAAGTTCTTGGTTTAACAACTTTAGAGCAAAGAAGAGCTGGGGGGGGGGGGGGGGGGGGAGGATTTGATTGAGACTTTTACATTTTTTAAAGGCTACAATAAAGTCAGGGATAATGGTGCATTCCTTGATCTGGATGAAAACCATCAGAGAACAAGAGGACATAACATGCAACTCATCAAACTGAGGCATAGAACACACAGACCAAATAATTTATTCTCAGCAAGATTAGTTGGCGTATGGAACAGTCTACCAGTGTGTAGTTAACAGCAACAATATTAACATTTAAAAGGAGATATGACCGATACATGTCAAACAAATGAGAGGAGGAAGCCTCATGAGCATACGCTCCCTTGCCTCCTTATCCTATCTCTTCGGTAAGAATCATCAAATTGTTTTAAAAAAAACATTGTTTCAGGTATATTCGGGCACTGCCCTTTATCGATCTAATGCAACACCCCACACAGTAGGTAACCATCGCTCTGTACATGTATTTTTCCTGCTATGCCTCATGCTAGATATACTATCTATCCTCGGAACAGCAACTCAATGAATGAGTGGCGAGTCCTCGGAGCTGGGCTGCAGAATGCTGACAGCCCGGCCGCCCCGGATCGTGCAGAAATGTGAAGACAAGGCAGATAGGCGAATAGCGGAATCAATACTGATATGGGACACACTGCTGACTGCGGGACACTGCCAGCACCCAATGTTAACCCTCGCCCTACGGGAGCTTTTTCACCTTCGCCATACGGGGGGGGGGGGGGGGCTGAGTCCTGACAGGCCCCCCTGTTAACTTCTAAACCAAGCAACTTAGAGCAATGCGGTAAGAACCAGCACGTTGCCTGTCATGAGAAGAATCGAACAGTATGCGATTTTTAGGTTTCAGGTCAACGAATGACCTTCCAGGTCAAGTGAATGACCTCGGATTTACCACGTCCAGAACAGCGATTTTGCTCTTCAGAAAACCTCAAAATTAGATATTGATAAATGTAAATAAAAAGGCATGTTCCTAAACCAGTTTTGGATCATAAATACAGAAAAGGTAATTATTTGTTCGTATCTTGTCAAAAAAGTTAAAAAAAAGTTATTTTAAAATATGACGTCATCAGTTTCTTACACTTAGGGAGCCATCGCCCATCACTCAGTCAAAAATGAAGATATTGCTTTGAAATTTGGTATGGGTATTGTCCGTACTCCGTTCTCTCACATATATTCCGGTTTTTCTAATATCTGTGAAAATTTTGATTTTGTGGGGATTTTTATTTATTTTTATTTTAGGGGTCAAAAACCCAAAATTTTGCAAATCCGAGATTTCCATTTTAAAAGAGAATGCCATTTTGTATATTTGGTGAGTTGCGTTTGCAATTTCCTTTAAAACTCTGTTTTCTACCATTTTTCAAATATTTATATTTTTCCAACAACATAACGTCATCAAAAAAATGATTATCTCCCAAATTACTTAACTATTTTTTTTTGTTTTTGTTACAGCATACGTAGAATTGTTGTAAACTCAGCTACCGAACATTTCAGCAAGATGTGCTGCATGTGTAAAAAGTTATGAAGAAAAACCTCAGGGGGGGGGGGGGGGGGTTGGCAGCCCCCCCCCCCCCGTAGGGCGAGGGTTAACACTACATCTTGGCAGCTTCTACCAAAGTAGACAAATGATGATTGAGCGCATCAAAGATTAGCATGTAAATATTATCAGGAACTTCGCTGTTCCGAGGATAGACAGAATACCTATGAGGCATAGAAGGAAAAAAGGCATGTACAGAACGATGGTTACTGTGTGGGGTGTTGCATTCGGTCGATACAGGGCAGTGCCCGAATATAACAGTTTTTGTTTTGCCTTTTATTTGATTTTTTCGAACAATTTGAGGATAAGGTAATAATATGTTAACCCGCACACCGCTGGGGGGGGGGGGGGGTAAATTTTACCCCCCTCCCGGATTTTCTCAATAACTCAAAAACTATGAGCGATAGCGACGTCAAACTTACATCACCTTATGCTGCATCAATTCTACGTCTTCTCACAAAATGTCACGGAAATTAAGGTAGTACTTTGAAAGATAATGACGTTTTAATGACGTCATGTCATGCCATTTTTGGTGGAAAAACGACAATTTTGGCAAATTCGTAGAAAATTGAGTCTTGATGCAAATTGCAAATTAAAACCGTCAAAAGAAATGAGATAAGATTGTCTTCAAATTGGCTATCTCTGATTTGCAAAATTTCAGGTCTTTGACCCCCAAAAATTAAACAAACTTCTTTTGGGTGGAAATTTGCGCAAAATCATAAACAATATGTAAAAACCGAAAGATATGTTAGAGAAGCAAGCATGGACGATACTCAAACCAAATTTCAAAGAAATATCTTTATTTTCGACTGACTTATGGCTCCCTGCATATCAGTAACTCATGACGTCATTTTTTGAAGTTACGTTTGTTGGCTTTTAGTGACTAGATACAGACAAATAAATACAACCACTGTATTTCTGAGACAGTGCTGGTCTAGAAACATGCCTTTTTTATTTAGATTACTCACTTTTAAATGTTGTCCTTATTGTGACCTGACCTTGACCTGAGGGTCATTATATGGGGTCATGTTGTGAAAATGCCTGCTACTATCGAATTATATGTGTAAAACAACCTATACAACATGTGTTGCATGGCTTTCGTAGACCTGTGACCTTTGTGACCTGACCTTGACCTTTGCTTACAATTTCACTTTCGCTTATACAGGAGATGCATTATACCTTTGAGAGCAGTCTGTGAGCTAATAGTCGCAATATAAGGCTTTGGATGGAAAGTATGGCCCAAAACTCAAATATCTCAATCTTGACCTTTGACCTGATCGTGACCTGACATGTGACCTTATTTTAAGAATGTCGAGTGTGCATTATATTCATCGCCTTGAGATTTTTCCATCGCCGCCTTGCGCGTCCCGCTGCGGGGTCGTCGGTTCGGAAGATACGAGGGGGGGGGGGGGGGGGGTACCCCCCCCCCCCCCAGCAGGGCGCGTTCGGCAGGCGACCCCAGCGGGATGCGGGTTAATAGAAATAAATAGGTTCAAACATCAAGTTGTTATTAGGTATGTATACCTATACCACCAATTGCAATAGCATGGAAAGTCTTATATTTTGACACCTCAAATATTGTAGTTTACATGGTTAAAGCAGTGAACTTCTTTTAAAACTTCAAAGAAACGTGAAATGAAATGTGTTGCATGTTCTCCTGCTGGTAAGCATGCCACGTAATGTTGCCAAAATATCACCATAGATGTCACCACTTCACAACCATACTTGGGGCTTTACAAGCTACGCCTTACATATGTAGTTTAGACATCACTCACATCAGTATCTTCTTACCTAGCATGCTACCAGCCACATGTACAATGTTTCATAATCTATACTTTTTATGTGCTGATTTCATGTCGGTTACCCATTTGTGGCACAAATAAACCTGCAATTTGAATGGACATCTGTGTCCAGGCTTCCCTTGATGAGCTTGTGAGATCGGCTGACAGCCCCTGACACCCCTCCCCCTCTGGTGTGTCCAGACCGCCTCTGGTGTCTGTGTTTAGGCCGCCTCTGGTGTCTGTGTTTAGGCCGCCTCTGGTGCCTGTGTTCAGGCCGCCTCTGGTGCCTGTGTTCAGGCCGCCTCTAGTGTCTGTGTTCAGGCCGCCTCTGGTGTCTGTGTTCAGGCCGCCTCTGGTGCCTGTGTTCAGGCCGCCTCTGGTGTCTGTGTTCAGGCCGCCTCTGGTGTCTGTGTTCAGGCCGCCTCTGGTGTCTGTGTTCAGGCCGCCTCTGGTGTCTGTGTTCAGGCCGCCTCTGGTGTCCGTGTTCAGGCCGCCTCTGGTGTCTGTGTTCAGGCCGCCTCTGGTGTCTGTGTTCAGGCCGCCTCTGGTGTCTGTGTTCAGGCCGCCTCTGGTGTCTGTGTTCAGGCCGCCTCTGGTGTCTGTGTTCAGGCCGCCTCTGGTGTCTGTGTTCAGGCCGCCTCTGGTGTCTGTGTTCAGGCCGCCTCTGGTGTCTGTGTTCAGGCCGCCTCTGGTCTCTGTGTTCAGGCCGCCTCTGGTGTCTGTGTTCAGGCCGCCTCTGGTGTCTGTGTTCAGGCCGCCTCTGGTGTCTGTGTTCAGGCCGCCTCTGGTGTCTGTGTTCAGGCCGCCTCTGGTGTCTGTGTTCAGGCCGCCTCTGGTGCCTGTGTTCAGGCCGCCTCTGGTGTCTGTGTTCAGGCCGCCTCTGGTGCCTGTGTTCAGGCCGCCTCTGGTGTCTGTGTTCAGGCCGCCTCTGGTGTCTGTGTTCAGGCCGCCTCTGGTGTCTGTGTTCAGGCCGCCTCTGGTGTCTGTGTTCAGGCCGCCTCTGGTGTCTGTGTTCAGGCCGCCTCTGGTGTCTGTGTTCAGGCCGCCTCTGGTGCCTGTGTTCAGGCCGCCTCTGGTGCCTGTGTTCAGGCCGCCTCTGGTGCCTGTGTTCAGGCCGCCTCTGGTGCCTGTGTTCAGGCCGCCTCTGGTGTATGTGTTCAGGCCGCCTCTGGTGTCTGTGTTCAGGCCGCCTCTGGTGTCTGTGTTCAGGCCGCCTCTGGTGTCTGTGTTCAGGCCGCCTCTGGTGTCTGTGTTCAGGCCGCCTCTGGTGTCTGTGTTCAGGCCGCCTCTGGTGTCTGTGTTCAGGCCGCCTCTGGTGTCTGTGTTCAGGCCGCCTCTGGTGTCTGTGTTCAGGCCGCCTCTGGTGTCTGTTCAGGCCGCCTCTGGTGCCTGTGTTCAGGCCGCCTCTGGTGTCTGTGTTCAGGCCGCCTCTGGTGCCTGTGTTCAGGCCGCCTCTGGTGCCTGTGTTCAGGCCGCCTCTGGTGTCTGTGTTCAGGCTGCCTCTGGTGGCTGTGTTCAGGCCGCCTCTGGTGTCTGTGTTCAGACCGCCTCTGGTGCCTGTGTTCAGGCCGCCTCTGGTGTCTGTGTTCAGGCCGCCTCTGGTGCCTGTGTTCAGGCCGCCTCTGGTGTCTGTGTTCAGGCCGCCTCTGGTGCCTGTGTTCAGGCCGCCTCTGGTGTCTGTGTCCAGGCCGCCTCTGAAGTGAGATGTCCAAGCGTGGCGCCGATAAGCAGCTCACTCACGACAACTGGGACGCCGAGGACAGCGGCGGCGAGGAGGAGGCGGGACAGTTTCAGTCGGCGTCAAGGGAGGTGATACGCGGACGCGTCATCAAGAAGGCCCGGCGTAGGGTGAACCGCGCTGATAGCTCGGTATGTCGCACAATGGCAGGAATTCGGTGCTATATCTCTTACTGGTTTGCTCTCTGTTTATTTCGTGCTGCTGCGTTGTCGTTGGCATCTAGGTTTATTTGGAGGTCATATATTAAATGGCATAGATAGGCATTCACACCACCATGTTATATCTCCTCCACACGCTCCGATGTGTAGCATCATCATCCCTATATTCGCGCTAAGATAATTCTGACTACCCTCTGTATCCTGGCAGGGTGCCGCGGCCAGTCCGTTCGCCGCCTTCTCCGGGTTCAGCGCACCTGCAGCCAAGCCGGCCGGCGGAGCGGATAACCCGTTCGGGTTCCTGGCGTCCGCGGCGAAATCGTCTCCTACGGCAGCGAAATCGTCTCCTACGGCAGCGAAATCGTCTCCTGCGGCGGAAAAACCCAGCTCCGAGGCTGCAAAGGCATCCTCTCCTGCTGCCCTGCCATCGTCACCTGCTGCCACGCCCTGCAGCTCGGCTAGCGAGCCGTCTACCCCGGCCACGATGTCGTCTCCCGTGCTGACGCGGCCGCCGCTGCGTTCGGGTGGCTCGGGCTCTGCCGAGTACCACCGCCAGCTGCAGGCTCTGAACCGCAGCATGCTCAGCTGGCTGCAGACGCACGTCGACAAGAACCCGTGCTGCATCTTAACGCCTGTGTTCCGCGACTACGAGACGCACCTGGCCAGCATTGAGCGCCGGTTCGGCCCGGCCTCCGCCTCCGCGCCCGCCTCCGGTGGGACGATGGACTGTAGCTCGGCAGCGCCAGCGGAGAAGGCGCCCGCCTCGGCCTCGACCGGCAGCGGGTTCAGTTTTGGCACGTCGCCGGCCAAGTCGGCGGACGCCGCGTCGCCGGCTAAGTCGTCTGGCTTCAGTTTCGGCACGGGCGCAGGGAAGACGGCGGCACCGGACGGTGGAGGGTCGCCGGGTGGTACCGGCGGATTCAGTTTCGGTCTGCCGCAGGGAAAGTCGGGGCTTACGGGCGCGGTGGCCGCACCGGCAGCCACTGCTGGGTTCAGCTTCGGGCTGTCTTCTGCAGATAAGAAGGTGGACACGTCAGCGACGCCCGCCAGCACGGCAGGGTTCTCGTTCGGTTTCCAGTAAGTGCTGCTGTATGTGGTATGTACCTCCAATGCACTTTAATTTGACGAATATCCTGTATTTGTGCTACTTTTAAGTGTGTATACAGGTTTGCATAAACTAAGCCTGCCACTCCAACGTCCTAGCTAAAAATATTCGTGACCTTTATGATACTTTGTATTGACTTTCGCTGTTTTCTGTGCAGGTCGCGCAGCCAGGGCGGCGGCGCGGCACCGGCCACATCCACAGAGGAAGCAGAGGAGTCTGAAGAGCCGCCCGCGCCGGTCGTCACCACAGTAAAGGAGGACGACGCAGTCTACTCGAAAAGGTACCTTTGTGGGAAAGCCAGTCGCATTAAGTATATGGGGGGGGGGGGGGGGGGGCATGTCTTTTTTATGTGGCTTTTAAGGCTTGTTACCCGTCAAAACTTCAGCAATGAAATAGTATTTTCCTTTAGTTATGAAGGTCATGGGAAGTGGTATATGTTCGCGGATTACTACGCTTCTAGGCATCGACTTTTCGTACCCACCTTGCCAGGTTGTCAGAGTGGCCAGGTAGTTAGATTTTAAGTCTGACTTTTCTTACCCACCTTGCCAGGTAGTCAGAATGGCCAGGTAGTCAGATTTTAAGTCTGACTTTTCGTACCCACCTTGCCAGGTAGTCAGATTTTAAGTCTGACTTTTCGTACCCACCTTGCCAGGTCGTCATATTTTAAGTCTGACTTTTCGTACCCACCTTGCCAGGTAGTCAGATTTTAAGTCCAGCGTTCTCCGAACTACATGGGCTTACTTTTGACAAACTGGACGTTTTGTTATACAACAGTAATCACTGGTCATCGTTCATTCCGCAGGTGTAAGTTGTTTTACAAGAAGGACGGTTCATTCGTGGAAAAGGGTGTCGGTATGCTGTATCTGAAGCCGTGCTCAGATGAAAAGTTCCAGTGTCTGATCCGCGCCGACACTAACCTAGGAAACATTCTACTCAACATCAAACTCAGCAAGTGAGTGCCGAGCGCCGTGAGAGCGAACTGCTCTGTCGTGCATCTCTGTCTTCTCGAGCTTCTCTGTCGAGCTGCTCTGTCGTGCGTAGAATACCTGTTGTGATTCTGCGTCGTATACATTATGATAATGGCTGTGGAGTGTGGGCATCACGGAGGATTAAAACGAAAATCGTACTTTTGTCGGGTGAGAGATTATTTCTCTGGACAAACTGGTTTGCCCAACTCTGACGTATATGCTACAGTAGTTCAGTAGCTTTATCAGGTTTTCGGGGTTTCATATACTGCATATTTTGGGTGTGAGTGATGGACTTGCTAACGTTCTATTTTTTCCGACAACCCATAAAATGTTTAAAACTTATGAATTTGAAACTTGGACATCATCTGGCTTTAGTGTTGTTGCCGTTTGTCCCGCTCGTTAAGTGAGCATCGCCTTTGATGCAATGCTCACTACTGCACGCGTGTTACGGAAATACTCATATATTTGATCGGCGACTGCGCCTGTATTCAAATGCCCTGACGTTGACGTCGCGTCAGAATATTACGAGTACCTGCATGTCCCTATTGTTGGTGCCTCTATCTCTATCACAGTATTTGGAGACCAAGACCCGCTTCTCATTGACCATCACCCCCCTCTCCAGGTCGATCCCCACTCAGCGGATGGGAAAAAACAACGTGATGATGGCGTGTGTGCCGAACCCGCCGCTGGACCCGAAGAAGAAGGAGGCTGAGGCTGTGCCCGTGCCGCTCCTCATCCGAGTCAAGACCGCCGACGACGCCGACGAGCTGCTGCGGCAGATCGACGAACACAAACGCTAGCCGGGGAACGCAAACGTCATGGCACACACTGGAGCACCAGTGGCAGAGCACTAGCGAAATGAGCTGAAACGACGGCAGGAACCGGAGCAGCGGCGGGATGAGTCAAAACGCCACTGGAACGAATCGCCGAGACGCCAGCCAGACGAATTTGAACGCCAGCGAGATGAAACTCTGAGGAAATACTAGCGTGATCAACTGATTTGATTCGGAGTGGACTGTTGAAATCGCCGATGTGACAAGCTGTGGTACCGGGTCGACGAAGTGATGAAAAACTGATGAACTGAATTGTTTCCGGAGCGAACTTTCCAAACGCTGTTTGCCTCGGGAGCCGCGTTGCCGCATGTGGCTTGTTTTAAACGGGACGGTTTCATCAAATATATTTTTCATCAATGTTTCATGGTGACTAATGAATGTTCAGACCTGCTATGCTGCTGTTTCTCGTTGAGAACATTTGGCTCCTGACGGTGTTGAATTCCGATATATCCCAGGTCGCGGCGTACACCATGTTTGTTGTCGCCATACATTCAACCCATGAACATGAACTGTACAGTTCGGAGGCTGCCCTCTGTGGTTTGCCTTCTGCCAACGGCAAGAAGCACAGCTCTATATGGACGTCCCTTGGGCCACTTGCCCCCACCCATCTTAAGACATGCTGTTGGCACAGCGGTTGGTCACTTCACTTGATCCCTCACTTGATCGATCAGCGGTCTTCACTTGATCCATTTCTTCGCTAGGCCGGGCCGAATATGGGC
This sequence comes from Chirona hameri, assembly GCA_036785665.1. Lineage (NCBI taxonomy): Eukaryota > Metazoa > Arthropoda > Thecostraca > Balanomorpha > Balanidae > Chirona > Chirona hameri. The sequence goes on from JAXIVJ010002322.1 coordinate 94,546, forward strand.
TAACTTCCATTACATATGCTAGTGTCGCATCGTCTCTGTATAACACCAACAAATGCCGAGTAGCGCGCGGTAGGCGTGTTTCGGTTTCCCACATTTAATTGCCACCGGCTAGCGTGAAACCGGACATGGGTCATCAGTCAACTTAATATATATATATATATATATATATATATATATATATATATATATATATATATATATATATATATATATATTGCTTTGAAATTAAGTTTTGGCATCGTCCATACTTTGTTCTCCAATATATCTTGCGGTTTTGAATATATTTCAAAATTTTGACTTAATATAAAAAAATGGGGAAAATTTCCCCAAAATTAATATTTTCAAACATTAAAAAACCGGAAGTTATATTGGAGAACCACGTATGGACGATGCCCAAACCGAATTTCAAAGCAATATCTATGTTTTTTGACTGGACTATGTTCGGTTTTACGCTAGCCGGTGGCAATTGGAATGCGGGTGCAGCTAGTTATCGATTGGGACATTGCGATTTTCCAAGGCCACAACAGCTGAGAGGTGACCCGCTGAACCCGAAATACGCGCGCGTCTATTGCCAGTACCAAAAAGGCGGCCGGGCGCGCGGCCGCCTTTTTGGTACCGGCAAGATGACGGCCGGCTAGACAGCCCGGCCTGTAGGGGTCCACGGCGATTGCTTCCCGTGCTTCGACGCATGCCAAACTGGCTCACATTCACATTCGGAAACACATTCGTGGACTATTCGGATTAGCATGAAAATTGGCACACATTGGCATGACCTACTTATTACGCTCATACAATTTTAGTCTCGCATTCAAAATCAAAAGGATTTAGAGCAGGTCAGATAGGTTTAAAGTTATACAGCAGACCATTCCGATTTGCATAAAAATTACCACACTGGTAGGGCATGACCTTATTACCAGGGGCGGATCCAGGGGGTGGCCGCAGCGGTCGCGGCCACCCCCTGCAAGAAGGGCGCCCCACGGGCTGTCCGTCGCCGGGCGCCGCTAGGCGCCCGGCGATGGATTAAGGTATTCACATACAGCGAAAAGACGTACTATATGTCATGTGTGCAACTTGTTTTAATGTCTCCCGTTCGCTCCAGCAGTGGCTTAACGAACATTGCTATCATGGCGCCCCTGGATTTTTGGAAGGCGCCCCTAAATTGGCCTGCTGCCACCCCTCCTAAATATCCTGGATCCGCCCTTGCTTATTACGCTCATAAAATGTTAGAGTCGCACGTTTTAAATCAAAGGCTTTAGAGCAGGTCATGGTTTAAGGTCAAACAACGGACTATTCAGATTTGCATGCAAATTGGCACAGAGGTAGAGTATGACCTCATGCTCTACCTGTGTGCCAATTTGCTCATTACGCTCATAAAATCTTAGAGTCGCACATTCAAATTCAAAGGATTTAGAGCAGGTCATAGGTTTAAGGTCAAACAGCGGACTATTTTTATTTGCATGAAAAGTGGCACAAGATAGAGCATGACATCCTCATTACGCTCATACAATTTTGGAGTCTCACATTAAAAATAAAAAGATTTAGAGCAGGTCAGATAGGTTTAAAGTCATACAGCGGAAATTATTCCGATTTGCAAAAAAATAATAGCATACTGGTAGAGCAGACCTCCTTATCATGCTCATACAATATTAGAGTCGCACATTCAAAATCAAAGGATTTAGAGCAGGTCATAGGTTTAAGGTCAAACAACATTAAGTCAAACATTTAATGATATTTTGAATGTGCGACTCTAAGATTTTATGAACGTGATAAAGAGGTCATGCTCTACCTGTGTGTCAATTTTCATGCAAATCCGAATAGTCTGCTGTTTGTCCTTAAGCCTATGACCTGCTCTAAACCCTTTGATTTTGAATGTGCGACCTTAAAATTGTATGAGCGTGATAGAGAGGTCATGCTCTACCTGTATGTCAATTTTAATGCAAATCGGAATAGTCCGCTGTTTGATCCTAAACCTATCTGATCTGCTCTAAATCATTTTATTTTGAATGTGCGACTCTAAGATTTTATGTGCGTAATACCGAGGTTATGTTCTACCTGTGTATCCATTTTCATGCAAATCCGAATAGTCTGCGAATGTGTTGCGTGATAAAGAGGTTATGGTCTACCATTGTGCCAATTTTCAAAGAAATCTGAATAGTCCGCTGTTTGACTTTAAACCTATCTGACCTGTTCTAAATCCTTTGATTTTGAATGTGCGGCTCTAATATTGTATGAGCGTAATAAGGAGGCCACGCTTGATCTGTGTGCTAATTTTTATGCAAATCCGAATAGTCCGCTGTTTGACCTTAAATCTATGACGTGCTCTATATTCTTTGATTTTAAATGTGCGACTCTAAGATTTTATGAGCGTAATAAAGAGGTCATGTTCTACCAGTATGCTCATTTTTATGCAAATCGGAATAGTCTGCTGTATGACTTTAAACCTATCTGACCTGCTTCTAAATCGTTTGATTTTAAATGTACGACTCTAAGATTTTTTAGCGTAATAAGTAGTTCCTGTTCTACCTGTGTGCCAATTTTCATGCTAATCCGAATAGTCCGTGAATGTGTTTCCAAATATGAATGTGAATGTGAGGTAGTTTGACACGCGTCGTGCTTCGTCCCGACCAAAATCCACTGAATTCCTGTATTTGGTAGCTCGATTTGGTAGCACCAGAAGTGTGCAATCGAGGCGTTTTCGTTTTTCGCCCGTTTGTTGCTTATGACATAAGCCAGTAGCCATATTCTATATATGACCGTGACATAAGCCAAATTTGCTTCTGTTCCACTGGGTTGGTGGAGGTAGGTAGGTTGAGAGCCTTGTTTTTATTTTTCTGAATTATTGTTTGAGGTTTTGACAGTAGGCACACATCTATAGCTACTTCCTAGCCAGGGCATTTTAACTTTTCCCATGGGGCGTAAGTGGTCATAATGAACACATCTGAGGTGTAAGTTATAACAACCATAGATGTAAATAAATGACCTAATCATGATATTTGATGAAGTTTTACTGAAATATTTCCTATACCTTATATACCTTTTATACCTTATATACCTTGATACCAGGGATTTCAGGAAAGTAGGCTAAAGGATTGAAGCTTGTGATTTCCCTCTGTACATTACTGTGACCCCTCTTGTTTTGAACATACAGTCTTGCCAGTGCTTGTCCAGTCTGTTTTTGAAGCTGTTTGTTGAATCAGCACTGACCACTTTATCCGGTGGGCTATTCCAGGAGTTGATGACTCAATGATCCTCAATATATAAACTGATGACATGTTTAATGTTATTTTGCCTTGCAAGCCTGACAGGAGGTTGTACACTGGATTATAATATGTGCACCTTGATATGAAGGGGTTATTAATCTTGTTTAAATAGGATGTTTTTTAAATGTTTTTCTCATTCTTAACAAAGTGCTTTTATTTTATTCAATCTATCATATACATAGGGATGAAACCGATAACAACGCTAATGAACCAGTGTGGATAATTAGCTAAACAATAATATAATAGTGATATCACTTTCCTACAGTATAGGATTTGTTCTTCATTTCCAGTTCTAAATTTATCTTTATATCTTCATGATTTACATTTCTTGCGATGAACTTTGTGGAAACTCAAGGGTCAGGCATGCATGTGTTACAGGTAGTTAGTATTGCTCAGGATACTTTAATTTGTATGCAGATAAAAGTTAAGGTAACAAGCCAAGAAAAGTAACAAGCCAAGAAAACAAATTTATTTCCTTAATATTTGTTTTGTATGTGATTATCATGTCATTTTCTTCTTACAGATTATAGCTCTTCTTTCTGAACCTTGTTGGTAACATGGCAGCAGTTACAGAGCCTCTTACTCTTCAGAGAGGTGAGTCCTATTTATATCTCTGTTAAAGGCTGCATTGCAAAGTAAGTCATTACCCTCACCTTCTACATAATTTAAGGTTCAGGGATCTGTTATATCTATATATTTATATACTTGTCTTGCTTCTAAAAGCTTAATTCTGTTTGATGTTTTAATTAAAAATTATATACCTAATCTGTAATCAGCCTATTATCACCTTCAGTCATGATACATACCGACATTGGTTGAAATGAGGTTTCTTGCCACAATGGATCATTTTAGGATTCATCAGTAAATAATTGCTGCTGCATAGCTGTTACAGTGTGTTAATTGTCAATGCAAGATAATGTGAAATGAATGCAGTGCATTAAAGTAAGTTTATGGAAGGTTTGCCCTTCAAAGCAAATGCAATAGTTTGAGTCTCCTTGCCTATGTGATGATTTTGCATATGTGTTGGTTGATACCATTTTTATTCATTTTCAGATGTGAAAAGAGCTATAGAGCTTTTGGATAAACTTCAGAAAAGTAAGTATGATGGTGTGGTCTTTGCAATTTATGCTTCATTGGTTAGTAGAGGTATTTTTATGTTTCATAATGTTTATGGAAGCTGGATGTGATTTATCGACCATTAGCAAGACAGTTGAAGAGCAAGCGATTTCCATCTGAAAACTGCCAACATCTTTAGAGGAACTTCACTGACAGGTTCCTTGAAAACTCAACTCTACGTTTCTGAGCTGTCGCTTTCCGCGTCATTTCTCAGCGGGCGAGGTGCCCACGGCCAAGTTAGCCGCGCTGCAGAAGGTGCTCCAATCAGACTTCTTCAGCGCCGTGAGAGACGTATACGAACACGTGTATGAGACGGTGGACCTGACCGGCTCGCCAGACGTGCGCGCCTCTGCCACGGCCAAGGTCAGTTTGCAGCTCTGTGGCGAAAAGCGACTGGTACCACCATAGACACTACATATTTCCCTCTCGGAGACACTATTGCCACTAGAGACGGCAGGGGTGGGGTCTCACTACTCAGGAGAGGTTCTGTGGTTACGGTCGCTCGTGGTCGAGCCAGCTGACGCTTTCTTCAAAATTCTGCGACGCGTGACCGAGACCGTTACGACAATGTGTTCGCATTGTGTTTCCGCATGCGCCGTGCAACATAAAATTAATTTCCGAACGGAAAATCCACTGCAATGATTCCATGACTGTCACACGTCACGTTTAACCATTGCGAGGTCGTATAATTCATGCAATGGTTCCGGACCGGAACCATTGCATTAACCATTGCATCAGTATGTAGCGGAACTTCCGGTGGTGTGTCTGCACCTGTTTATGACTCACTCGATATGTCGGTTGGCCTCTTACCGAGCCGGCTGAAATTCCGCGGACCGATCAGCCTCATTTCGCAGAGTTGTTTCTGGTTTTACAATTCACTTGTTAATGCTGTATACATCTTCTGGCTTCGATGTCATGAAATGACGCAGCACATTCCAACCCAGCAGTGTTCCTATTCCAAAACACCGTATCATTCAGTTTCCGTCAACTGACCGCATCGATCCCGCCGTCTTCCTCAGGCATGGGCGCCACATAACCAGGCAGTTGCGGCGCACTAAAACCCCAATCATCATCATCTCTTCCTCAGGCGACGGTGGCCGCGTTCGCTGCCTCCGAGGGTCACGCGCACCCGCGCGTCATCCAACTCCCCAAGACCGACGAGGGCCTGGGCTTCAACGTAATGGGCGGGAAGGAGCAGAACTCGCCTATCTACATTAGCCGTATCATCCCGGGCGGCGTGGCCGACCGTCACGGCGGACTAAAGCGAGGCGACCAGCTGCTCTCCGTGAACGGGGTCTCGGTGGAGGGCGAACACCACGAGAAGGCGGTGGAGCTGCTGAAGGCGGCGCAGCACGCCGTCAAACTGGTGGTGCGCTACACGCCCCGCGTGCTGGAGGAGATGGAGATGCGGTTTGACAAGCAGCGCTCGGCGCGCAGGCGGCAGCAGTACTGATCAGGGAGGTGAGAGGCGGGAGTGGTGTGGAGCTGGGCGGGGTTGTTGGTTTGGAGCTAATCGTGTGAGTGATTGTGATTTTTTTAAACTACATTACCTTTTGTGCATTGTGGTGTGCATTGAGCATTTACAATGAACTCCACTTGTACGTCTACGCGGAGGCCTTTCGATCCCATTAACGTATCTTTGAATGTAACGGTAAATAATAGTAACGGAAATAAAATTATACATTGATAACATTTCCCTATTAATGCGCACTATGTAAATGGTTTATGGGTGAATGCATTGACTTACATAGTTATATAGACTTATTGTGACTTAGGTACTGACATTGCGACCGCTCCGTCTATTCCAGCACGAGCACATTAACATCACATTCTGGCTGCAGTCTCGGAGCGGTGCGACCTTTTAGTACCCCGCAGGCGGGATGCCACAGCGACAGGCGTCCCGCAGACGGGCCACAGAAGACGCTCTCGTCAGCCGAGAAGTGGTCACAATCCGCAATCGGATGTCACAATAACCCCCGTCGGGCGGCCGCGCCGGCGTCGATTCGCTGACCGAAGATGTCGCGCGTATCGATCGGTCGGTCTGTCGGCCCGTCGGTCAGAATTCCAGCAGGTAGATGCTAGCTTGCCGTGCGCGCGCGTGTGTGTATTCAGTTTTGGTGTTGTGCTGGCGCAGTGCCGGGTGTGCGGTGGATGGTGAACCTCGACAGGAGGTGAGCACCATTGCCTGGTCAGGACGTGTTGAGTTGTGACCCTAGTCGCCGGAAAGCTGCCTGGTTTCGTTTGATCCGTGGTGTCTGAGCGGATGCATCTGCTGATTTCAGGAGTGTCGGGCGCGGAAGCGAGCCACTAGAGACCATCTGAAGTTAGTTGTCCCGCTAGCGGGTTGGATGTTTCGGATCCATTGCATATGAGGAGCCCGTTTATGTGGGGCTGGTTCGCTGCCCATACGGGACACGTCTCTGTAGTGCAGTGCATACTGTAGGTAGGCACTAGATAGGCTGTTGTGAACGGATACTAGCTAGTTAGTAGCAGTGGCAGCTAGAGTTACGTGCTGAACATTTCCGCGCCGGTGGTAACCCGAGCCTAGGTTGTGAACTTACTCTGTCCCGACGTGATTTACTTGGCTCATTCAGTCCCACTTTAAACCTTGAATACAGCTTAGTGTTTCGGGACGAAGAGGAGCCCTCGGGAGTGGAGACACGCGACGTGAAGGTCTGATTGTGTCACGTGGTGCTGTGTCAGCGCTTTATTCGATTTGCTCATAACCGTGTTCGTTTATTAATTGTAGTGCATGTCCACGTGTGTCCGTGCTGCCCTCCTGTGTTCTGCGTGGCTGAATGGCGGCAATTCGCTATGTTATCCTTGTTCTCTGCCTCCACGGGGAGCGTTAATAGAGTCTCAAGTCCGGTCCGTTCCTGCCCTGGACGTGGTGTCAGTGATCGGCCTCAACCCATCAGTGTCCCAAAATTTGTCGATTTGGGTGGATAATGACACCCAAATGTGAATCATTTTCCACTCTCACTCTCTATTTTAGGAGTGATTTTTCCACTCCCAAATTATGAATTGTGATATTGATTCTGACATCAAAAGACTAAAAGTACGTGATTTCAACAAAACGACTATGCTTTTTATATTCAGAACAGATATTTATATTATATTTTATTATTCTGTAATTCTAATATTTATATTAGAATTACAGAACAATTATTATATTGTACCATTTTCTACATAATTTCAACTCTTATGGTCTGTTTTGGCTAGAAGTTTCCTCTCTTACACCCAATCAAAAATGCAATTTTGGGACACTGCATCCCATGGCATCATAATGGGCGAAGCTGTCTGTATGTGTCTGTCTGTGTCTCCGTTTATCTCGTCTGTCACGGTAAACAGAATACACTGCCGGTCAGGAGCGGGGTTTTGTGAGACTGACGGCGGCTAGAGAGATGGCTAGAGAGATGAGGTGACCTGCTTGTGATTCATTGACACCGGGTTCTGGCTGTGGGAAGTGATCGGTTTGATTGTGACCCGACCGACTCGATACCGATTGGCATCCGGTAATGAGATACCAGCTCAGGCACGGGCGGTCGCGGCACATCATTATGTGGCATTTGTATAAACCTCAGTCGTGTTGACTTTTGTTTTACTCGTCATAATTGTGTGGCAAGTCTTCCGTGACCCTATCTGGCATTGAGCCGGAAACAAAGTCGGTATTGCGGTACTGCAAGGTGGCTTTAAGGATAAAGAAAAAAGTCTGTCGGGCTCTGCTCAGCACTAGCACCGAAAGAAATGCAGAGAAAAGATGCTGGACAGTGAACACGATCGACCCAGTTCCATGCATTCCAGTGGTACACTTCTCGCTTTATCCCGCCGCCTTTTCACATCCTCTCGTAAGTGACTTAATATATTCCGATATTGTGCTCGCAAACCTTGTAAGATACGACCCATCTTTAGACACTTAGGTCATCTTAGATATGGAATAATGTGCTGTCAAACAAAAGAAAATGAAATGGCAACGTTTACGAACATTTTCTTCCCGCAGAGCGACCGACAGAAAACCCGCAGCCATGCGCAGTACTGTATTGGTAGCTGTAAATTATGTTTGGACAATTGTATAAGTTGCATACAACAAGCAATAACAAAGTGCAAATATTATGCATACCTCAAGTAGCACACGTACCTCAACAACGAGTCAAGGATTGTCTGGTGCAGGCCTATCAAACCGTGCGTTTGTCAGCACCAGACGAGTCGCTGCTAGCACCACCTAGCGGATCGCCGCTGGCGCCATCTATCGCCGCGTCACGGATATGACTGAGTGTGCTGATGGTGCGCACCCGACGAGGAGCGGCGCAGACTCGCGGCGTGATCATGTCCACCACTGCCGCCTGGCGCATGCGCTCTCTGAACGCACCACGCCCCTCGAACCAGCAGAATAGCATCAAGGAGCAGAGCAGAACAGCGAGCGGCAGTAGCAGCAGCGGCAGTTGGTTGTGCAGCATACCGCTGCCCCAGACGGGACCCAGCATCAGCCCGATGCACATTGAGAGACGCAGGCCGGCCGCGCCCACCCCCTGCGCGCCACGAGACAGCATCTTGGACATGAACGACGTCACCACCGAGTTGACCAGCGGGTAGCCGAAGAACTGCACCCCGCTGCCGACCAGCACGACCCAAAACCAGCGCTGGTCCCGCGGTGGCAGCGGCGACGGCGAGGGCGACTCCCCCCAGTCCGCCGCTACGTCCCAATCTTCCTCCACTGAGTCGCGCAGCATGCAGATGGTAACCAGAAGCTGGACGTGCGCTGCCACCATCACCAAGAGGCCAGTGGTAATCAGACGCTGGTCGCGCAGGCATGGCAGCAGGGGCGTTACGAAGATGCACACCAGCACGAGACACTGGACCAGGCCGCCAGCGATGAAGATCCTGCCGGTGGCGTCGATGGTGAGGCGCAGATCACGCTCCACCAGAGCAGGCAGCACCGCCTCCAGCGAGGTCTGCGTCACGTACGCGGCGAAGTTGCAGACGAGCAGGGCGGCAATGGGCCAGCAGAGGAGCTCGCGCCACTCGCGCACCACGGAGACAGGGGGAGACACGGAGACGGGGGCGGTGATGGCGAGGGTACAGATGGGGACACTGGACGCGGGATACTGTTCCTGGTGGGGGCAGCGGCACGCCGGGTGCTGGTAGTCGGGGGTGTGACGCCAGATGGCTGGCGGCGCTGCGGATGTTGCGGGTCCGTCCGCTCCGTCCTCGGCATCCTCAGGAGTCGGCCCTAGGGTCCGGTACGGGGGCCACGAGCTGCACTGGTTCGGACTGGGCTGCGGCAGGGACATCACCAGCGACCGCTGTGGGGTGTGCACCGCCGCCGCCGCCGCTTCCGCCTTCGCCCAGGGCAGGGGTGTGTTGGCCGGTGTCGGGCTGGGCAGCGGAGCGGAGCACGGTCTCTTCTGCGGTGTGGTTTCCGGTGTCCCCGCAGCGTCAGCAGCGTCCAGGCGCTGGCGCTGACTCCCACCGGTCATCGACTGCCCCGAGCAGCGGCGGGACGTCTGTCCAGCCGACTCCAGCCCCGCCCCCGCCCCCGCCCCCACCCCCGCCGCCGACGATACACGCCTCAGCTGCGCATCGCTGCTGTTCTCATCCTTATCCACCGTGAGGTTCGAGTAGAACAGCGTCAGCAGCACCATGTAGACGAGGTAGCAGAACGTCAACAGGAGGCCCGGCGCGTTCAACAGCGTGACGCGGTGTCGAAATATGTCCGGCATCCCCGTCAGATAGGCGCCGACCGCCGGGCCGCACACGATGCCCAGCTGGCGTGCGAACGTAATCAGACCAATGACGCTGGTGCGGTGAGTCAGAGAGGTGGTGCGCGTCAGCTCCGCGAGCATGGCCGTGTTCGCTCCCGAGCCGAGCCCGGACAGAGCGTGCGCAGCGATGGCGCCCGCTGGCGAGACGGCAAAGAAGTAGAGCGCGCTGCCGACGATCTGCGGTAGCGCGGCTAGCACCAGCAGCGGGCGGGTCTCAATGAACATGTCGGCCCACAGGCCGCCCACGTAGCCGCCGACGATGTTGGCCGCAGCGTAGCAGACGATCAGCAGGCCGAACAGCATGGTCTCACGGCCTCTGGCGGCGCCCAGGAACTCCAGGTAGTCCATCGCCGTCGGGAAGATGACGCCGTACTCGAAGCCGCCCAGGAAGAAGTTGCAGACGATGACGAAGTAGGAGAGATAGCGCTTGACGCACCGCCGCCGCGCCTCCGAGCAGGCGCACACCAGCAGCTGCAGCAGCCGGCGACACATGGTGACACGGTGACGCGGTGACGCGGTGACGCGGGGTCACCGCAGCACGCCGTTTCCACACACAGATCCCACGCGGCCGCGGCCGGGGATGACTGGAGACTGACCCGGACAGCTCACCGACCGGCCACTGCCGCCGGCGGTACCAAGTCACGTGCTCAGGCGGCGTGGAGGTGCAACTTCTGCTACCGAGCGAGCTTCTGTCACTTCTGTTAGGAACCGAACGGGTGGTTCTTATTTACTCCCAATGACAAAAAACAGAACCTTACCTTGAATTAAAAAGGAAAGGCAAATTTCTTACCGACTGTATTGGTTGCAATTCATGTTGCACTGTTGCAGGATTGTGCCCGATGACGCAATTTACTCAAGTTGTCACCATTTTGTACTTGACCCGTCACGGTTCGGGCAGGGTGCCAGCAGAGTGTTGAGCGCTGCCGGTAGGAGGTGCTGCATTTCTGTAGGAGCAATTCATTGTCAAACATTATCTGTTACTAATCTTGCACCTCTTTGATCCGATCTCGACCCCCTGGCATTCCATCCTTATCAGTTGTGAGGAGCTGCCCACAAGACGGGAGTAACTTGAGTCAATTGCGCAAACGGGCACAACCCTGCACTGTTGCCATGATTGTATAAGCCTTGCCTAAAGGGTGCCTTTATTTCCTGAGTCCGCATTTTTAAAGTTAACAACTTGATTTTACATGGAAATTTGATTTGGTTTGAGCAATGGCACGTGCTCCATCATCTCAATGATTTGTGCGCAGTGGAACCTGAATTGAGTGCTGCCAGTGTAGGCCAGAAATGTAAAAAAATACGGGCCGACTACAGTAGCTCACACTACGCACCACCACACCCCGGAGACTGCAGTGGCGCACACAACAGCATAGCACCACGTGTTGGAGACTGCAGTAGCACACACAGCAGTAACACCGAGTACTGGAGACTGCCGTGATGGCCTACGTTACGCTACGTTATGTTTTTTTTTGGTAACACGTAGCTCACGAAATCGTTCCGTAGCGTCATTGAAGTATTTCGTAGCGTACTACCGAAAAATATTAAAATAACGCAACTGCTACGCAAGTTACTTCGTAGCATAACATCAGGGGCGGCGCCACAGCGGGGGGTGCAAATATTGCGCCCCCGGACTTAAGGAGGCCCCATAAAAAACAAAGGGAGGCCCCTCGCAAATATACATAAATACTGAGCAGTCCCTAAATACATAGACAATTGGAATGAGTTTCAAGTCGCTCCTTGAAATAACAACCGGGAGATGTTCGAAGAGGCACCTAAAAAATAAGCGTGACAAATTCCAAGGAGGCCCTTAAAATGGCAATTGAGGCAAACTCCAAGAAGACCCTAAAACTACCCACACAAGCTCCAAATATTCCCTGAAGAGATGCCCGACACAAGCACCAAGAAGGCCGCGAAAAGACCGCCGAGACAAGCTCCTAAAATGCCACTAAGAAGACAACTGGTATAGACTCCACATACGCCCCTACGACAATAACCGGGAAAGCTGTTCATGCGATACTTCAGAGAAGGCTTCTACAACCACAACATATTCCGAGAAAGCCCCTAGGAAGGCGGTCGAGAAGATTTGTGACGATGCCCCAATAAAAATAGCCGGGAAGTCCCTTTCTCAAATGGAGCCTTTGTCTTCGGTTTGCCCCTGCCCGACGCAAATCCATGGCGCTGCCATGCAGAGCATATTCTGCTGATGGTAATGGGTATCTCTTATTCTCATTGGTATCTTGTATAGCTGAGGGTAACCTTATTGTTAAATTCTAACGTCTTACGGATCGGTGGTTAGATTACCGTTTCCCTGTTTCCGTGTAATTAAGGCGCCATATATTATTGATTCAACTCGCCGTTGACTGGCATCTCAGCTGAAGGTAACTGAGGGCAAATCCTCAGACGAGACGTGGATACTGTTTGTCACAAACGTTTTCAAAATCCAAGAAATGTTTTGCAGCAAAAGCGGCATGTTATTTGTTGAGCGGTATGGTATTCTTTGAGTTTGTATGCCTATATTTTTACGGCTTATTTTACGTTCAACTTAGTTTCCATCTAACTCATAGATTGTGACGTCACTGAATTTGCAGTGACATAAAATAAGTTATCGACATTTTTCTCAGTTTGAAATACTTTGTTATCAATCAACCCGCGCGGAGTTGGGGGGGGGGGGGGGGGGGGGTAAATTTTACCACCCCCTCCTGAATTTTCTCAATAACTTGACAACGATTAAAGTTATGAAAATTAAACTTTCGGTACCTGATACTTCATCAATTCTACGTCTTCTGACAAAATTTTATTGAAATTGGTGAAGTATTTAGGAAGATAATGACGTTTCAGTAACGTCATGTCATGCCATTTTTTTGTTGTTGAAAAAACGTTAAATGTTTGTAAAATCGTAACAAACAGAATTTTGATGCAAATCGCAAAAATTAAACGTCAAAAGAAAATAAATAACACTATTCTAAATAATTATCTCGGATTTTCAAAATTTTGGATTTTGAACTTCCAAAAATGAAAAAAAACTGATTTTTTGGGGAAAAATTTCCACAGAAGTATTAAAAAAAAGATATTAAAGAAAAATCAGAAGATATATTAGATAACCAAGAATGAACGATATCCAAACCAAATTATAAAGCAATATCTTCATTTTTCACTGACTTATGGCTCCCTAAGTATAAGTAACTCATGACGTCAAATTCTGAAAATACTTTTATTTTGCTTTTAGTGACCATATACAGATAAATAAATGCCACCGCTGTATTTCTGAAACAAAGCTGGTCTGGACACAAACTTCTTATATTTAGATTAATCAATTTTAACTTTTGACCTTTTTGTGACCTGACATTGACCTAAGGGCTATTATATGGGGTCAAGTTGTGAAAATGGTCGCTACTATCAAATTATACGTGTAAAATAACCGATACATGTGTCGTATGGCTTTCGTAGAACTGTGACCTTTTGTGACCTGACATTGACCTTGACTTTTGCTTACAATTTCACTTTCGCTTATATGGGAGATGCATGCCACCTTTGAGAGCACCTTGTGCGATAATGGTCGCTATCTAAGGCTTTGGATGGAAAGTATGGCCCAAACGCTAAAATATCTTAAGTTTGACCCTTTGACCTGATCTGACCTGACACGTGACTTTTTTTTTTAGTCTGAAATATATTTGTCTCCATGAGAGCTTTCTATCGCCGCCTTGCGCATTTCGCTGCGATCATTGGTTCGGAAGATACGAGGGGGGGGGGGGGGGTAAAATTTACACCCCCAGCGCCGCGCGTTCGGTTGGAGACCCCAGCGCCGCGCGGGTTAAGTCCGAATCATTTGAGTGAATGCATTTTCGACGTCAGGTTTCGCGCTAAGTAGAGCACAGACCCTGACCCAACCATCAGACCTCGCAATTAACAGTAACTGGCATAATTTAGAACGAAAGTTTTGCGTACACGAACATACCTGGACATTTAGGACAAGGTCCGGCGCCCCCCCCCCCCCCCCCCCTCTGACCTCACCTGACTTGTGCGTGTGCGACGAGTGCGACCACTGCCACCAGGCCATCCTAGTCAGGGACAAATAGCGAGTACCGAAGTGACTTGAACCCGGTCTACCACACTGAGTGAGGTCTACCATCTAAAGCTCAGCGCTCTACCGTCTGAGCTACAGGGGCGAACAAGTTAATGCTGGTTAAACTCGGGAGCTTCACAGCTTGATTGGTTTCTGATTTATTGCTATTGTCAATGGTGGTTAGAAGAATGTCCACGCCAGTCAATGTCGGGTTAGGTACCATACACCAGCAACAAACAGTAAAAGGTGTCTGGATATAGGTAGTAGCTATGACCTTTGCACCACATATTGCACTAATGATGATGCTTTGTGATTGTGTTACGAATGCCTTCACAAATGTCTGTCACGAAACAAAATACATGACGGCTGGTTGATAGGAAAGTTAGAAATGTGGATAAACGAAAAATCACTGTTACATACTGTTGATTTTCCTGGTATCGTTTGTATCGTAGTACGATATCTTCTAAGCTACGTTTAACGGAAAATAGCGTAATCGGTAACGTAGCAAAATATAACGTGACGTAATTCGGTAGCGTAGCTTTGGCCTAAAAACCATACGTAGCGTAGCGTAATTCCGTAGCGTAGCGTAGCGTAGGCCATCACTGGCGCAGACCAATACAACACCAAGGCCAATATCACCAGATATTGTACTAGACACTAGTACACAGTCTAGTAGTACAATAACTTCAATTATCAATGCAATACAATGACATTTGGTTAATATTACAGACTACAAATCATCATCCAATCGACCGATGCTGTTTTCACGGCATCAACTTATTCTCGTCATACCGTCGGGTCCCGTTGACAGTTGAGTTCGCTGCTGTCCGATCCCGCAGCAGAGATGCAAATTTCAGAGATAAATTAGGTATATTCTGCACTCCAGGGCATACGTAATTTATATAATTAGGTATATTTTACGTGATACTTAAATAGAACTTGGTACAGGTCACTTCAAAAGTAATGGTAGGTTCTAGTGGCGAGTCATAATCGCATAATCGCTTATATCTCCTAAACCATTTGTCGGAATCATTTTAACCCTATTTGTAACAGGCTCCTGGCTACCCCTATTTGTAACAGGGGGGGGGGGGCGGATTCCGCCCCCCCGGAGATCTCGAGATCTCGAGATCTACCCGTTCGATTTTTCAAAAATGAAACGGCGTTTGGTTCCCCTCAACACGATCTACATTTCTAAATAATAACAAAAATCAAAATTTTATAGGGGGCAACAGGGGGGCAAAAACCACAAATTTTAGTGGTATTTTTGATCCAACATAGCTTTCATGTTTATCGACCAATTTTAACACAATTAATACGAATCGATAGAGATTTAATTGGAAATTGATGTATGACAGTGGCGTTTGAAAATTCAAAAATCATAGGCGTGTGCAGGTCACTCAATATGGGGGTGAAGTAAATGCGTAATAAAACCATTTTTTGATGTTTAGAAAAAAATGAAATGGTATGTGATTGTGACATTAGATAAAAACAGTTAAAAATCATTTTTGTTTGCCATAGGCGGTACCAGGTTAGTGAAAAGGGGGGTAAAATTTGGAAAAATATTAACCGCAGACAAGTTGCTACCCAGCAATATAAATATGTTACTCATCGTAGATAGTTCCTTTTTGCATGTTGTACTTCATCATAGGCGTATCCAGGATCCAAACTGGGGCGGCTCAATACCTTTTGGTAAGTATATTATCCGCTATTATGATACTAACTAGTCAACAGTGACTATTTCACTTACAACTTCAATTAACGTTGCTTACCCCCCTTTTACCCTACCTAGACTCGCCTATTATCTTATAATCGTTCGCAGAGTAGCCTGTGGTGCGTGTTTCATCCGAAAACTACAGTATGTTATGTCATTGTACGCCCATGCCTCTTAGTTTCCTTGCAATAATATGATCCCCTTTCTTCCATTCCTGAGCGTGCCTCTGCAAAAAATGACTTTATTCCCTTTCCTGGCCTCATATGTGCATATATAATTATAAGCTAACCGTTTATTGCGCCGTTATCGCTGGCATATCGTCATCACCAAGCCAGTCACCCCCTTTTCATGTGCCTGAACACGCCCCTGAAACTCTATATGTAATAAATGATGCAAATAATGGAAGCAGAAGCTATCTTTTACATCTTGATAACTATAAATGCCCCTTACATTGCTCTATTTGCTTCCCGCCAAGCATTGAATACTTCCTGGAACCCCCCCCCCTTTTCAAGCCCCTGAAACCGCCTCTGCCATGAAATTTTAATGATATTTCATTAACATCAACTAATTCGCACTTGTTGCAATCACCGTGAACCGATGTAACTCCTTCATACTTGAGGCAGTTACGAAGAAACCGTGAAGATCGCATTTCCGTATTATCGCCAAATATCGCCTCCGAACCCACCCAAAACTGTACCCTGGAACCGCCTCTTTTCAGGTTAAGAACTCAAAATTTTGACTCCAAATGCGGTATTCAATTATATGAAAAGTCCCAAAATTTCATGGGCCTGCTCCCAGCCGTTCTGGAGATATCTGCGAAAAACATGAGGGGGGGGGGGGGGGGGCGGAATCCGCCCCCCCCCTGTTACAAATAGGGTTAAATTTAGGCATGCTCGTCGCAGTCTGTGCCTACCTGAAAATTAAGTACACATTTTAGTTTGTACCCATGGACTTTTCTGAAATTTGCGAGCAATCGTCAGAGCCATCTATCGTCTAAGTTCGCAACTTCATTCCTACATACGCCAACTGATGCCCCAGCCAGCAGTGACCGCACTTGGCCAATCAGCGCCCTCGAAGCAGTTGCGCGACTGGGATTGGTGGAGGTCAGCTGAATGAGTGGGCTCCTGCGTAAAGGCTAGCGTCAGGTAATGATCACGTGGTTTGAACCCTGCGGGCCGGGTCAGCTGGTTCAATTACCTACGGTCAGAACGCTCGCAGAGAGCCGATAAATCACGAGTTCGGACGAACTGGGCCGGGGCCGGTAGCATATTGTTATCCCAGGTGAACGCGACTATCGTTATCGTGTGCGTTAGTTTAACCCTACAAGTGGCAGGCTCCAGGCTACCCCTATAAGTGGCAGCGAGGATTATCTCTCTAACTCTGACAGACAAAATTTGCTGCATTTCAGCATTAATTATCACCTTACATCCGTTTCAATATGTTCAAGCATTGTTATTGTTCGCAAGTCGGTACAGACGGTTTTGCTCCGTGAAGATCATGATGAACAGTGCAGTGCAAAAGCTCTGACAACTGCCAGAACTTTTGAAAGAGAGAGAGAGAGAGAGAGAGAGAGAGAGAGAGAGAGAGAGAGAGAGAGAGAGGAGAGAGAGAGAGAGAGAGAGAGAGAGAGAGAGAGAGAGAGAGAGAGAGAGAGAGAGAGAGTGAGAGAGAGGAGAGAGAGAGAGAGAGAGAGAGAGAGAGAGAGAGAGAGAGAGAGAGAGAGAGAGAGAGAGAGAGAGAGAGAGTGAGAGAGAGAGATAGAGAGAGAGAGAGAGAGAGAGAGGAGAGAGAGAGAGAGAGAGAGAGAGAGAGAGAGAGAGAGAGAGGAGAGAGAGAGAGAGAGAGAGAGAGAGAGAGAGAGAGAGAGAGAGGAGAGAGAGAGAGAGAGAGAGAGAGAGAGAGAGAGAGAGAGAGAGAGAGAGAGAGAGA